>PIJE02002660.1:48948-61153 GCA_002895965.2 Coryphaenoides rupestris
CAAGCGTTTAGTCCCGCACCAGCTCCGGCTCCTTCCCCGCCAGTGAGGTGACGTTCCACGTCCCTAGAACCAGTCGGCGATGACGGGGATCCGCACGCCCAGGACCCCGCTTTTGCCTACCGCCCGGTATACAACGCACCCGACCCCAATGACTCTCCCTGCATGTGGTGAGCCCACAGGGAGGTGACTCCACGTTGTCTTTTCGGGCTTGGCCCGGCCGGGCCCCGTGGATCCAGGCCCGGCCACCAGACGCTCGCCGAGGAGCTCCCCTCCCAGGTCTGGCTCCAGAAGGGTGCCCCGGCTTCCCTTGTCCGGGCGAGGTGACTGTTCTTTCCAGGAGTCTTTTCATGGGGTCTTTGTCCAATCGACTCCAAATCAATACCAGAGAGATGTGGGGCTCGTGCGCTTACGCGAGTGCTTTGGGTGTTGGACTGTTTTTGTTTGTTTGGCCGTCGACACTTCACATGATAACAATAGTTATACGTTTAAAACAACAAACCTGATTTCAATTCAAAAAGTCGAAGCATGCATGTAATCGTGAGGCTGAAAGTGGGACGGAGGGGTGAGGAGTCAGATGTTGAAAGCTGTTTTAAAGAAGTGTCTTCAGTGATGCTTTAAAGGAGTAGAGAGGCAGGCTTGCAGCACAGATTCAGTCCTTCATTACCCTTCATTACTCTGCATGACCAGGAAGGGAACAGATCTACTATTGTTGTTCTCTTCTAACCTTACCCCAAGGTGCACTTATTTGAGGAGGTGTCTTGTATGTGTGTTTCAGCTTCATGTATACAGGGCTCTCTGGTCAAAGAGTATCCAATCCCAACGAGACTTCCTGTTTAAATAAAGGCAAAATAAAAACAACGTTAAATATTCATATTTTGTGCCAGTGTCCCGTAGGACTAAAAAGGCCCCACCCCAACCCTAAATGACACTGATGTTTGTAAACCCCTGTGCTCCCCCTGGCAGCAGGAGCAGGAGACCAGCTACACCATCCTGCGCGCGCGGGCCTGCAACGTGATGTTGAGCGGACTGAAAGCCGACACGGCGTACCTGCTGCAGTTCAGGGCGCGCACCGCCGCCGGGTACGGCGCCAGCAGCCGGAGCTTCGAAATCGAGACCAGTCCCGACTGTGAGGAAGGAAAGAAAGAAAGTCAATGATGTGAAAAAGAAACATCTATATCATATGGATTAGCACACATCCCCCGTCCCCCCGAAGGATTGATCAAGTTTATCTCTCTTAAAGTTTATCTGAAAGTTTACCTGGAAGTTTATCTGGAAGTTTATCTGGAACGAGAGGCATCCTGAGTCTCCCTGTTTCCGTGCAGTTGCTTGAATAGCGTTACTATTTATTGTGCTAAATATATCGTTGATTGTTCCGTCCGATCAGTTATTTTGTTGATTAACGCCTGCCTTGGCCAGGACTCTCTTTATCATGAGGTTTTTTCTCAATGGGTTTATTTTCTCTGGTTAAATAAAGGTTGAACAGAAATGTCTTAGTGTTTGTACCGCTCTGCGTTCCAGCTGCCTTCTCCATGTCCAGCGAGAGCAGCCAGGTGGTTCTGATCGCCATCTCCTCCGCCGTGGCCGTGATCCTGCTCATCATGCTGCTCTACGTCCTCATCAGCAGGTCTGTCCGCACACACACACACACACGAGCATGCACACATACATACACACGCACACACACACACACACACATGAGCATGGACACACACACATGCGAGCATGCACACATACACACACACAATCACACACAGACACACGCGAGCATGCACACATACGCACACACACACACACACACACACACAAGCATGCACACACACATACAGTATACACACACACAAACACACGAGCATAAACACACACACACAAGCATGCACACATACACACATACGAGCATTAAAACATACACACACATAAGCATGAACGCACACACACATTCGCCCATGCACACTCACACACACATACGCATTCTGGACAATGGCGTTCTTCAGTGCAACTATGTCTTGAATATAAAATATATCAATATAGCACATAAAACATGATCATGTTATTTTGATTATTATTATTATTATTCCAAAAAGAGATCGATCATGATATTCCATGCTGCGTCCATGCGAGTGTGTTGTGTATGTGGAGGCGTGTGTACGTGTGTGTGTGAGCGGTGCGTTACATGTCACCATGGATGAAGGTCTTGATGTTAGAACGGGTACTTAAGGTATCGCTTACCCCCCCTCGCCTTCCTTCTGCTGTATTAAACCCCCAAGAGCTACCATCACAGGCTGGGCATTCGGGGCTGTGGGCCTGTGTGTGTGTGTGTCTGTCTGTCTGTCTGTCTGTCGGTGTGTGTGTGTGTGTGTGTGTGTATGTGTGTGTGTGTGTGTGTGTGTGTGTGTGTGTGTGTGTGTGTGTGTGGCTGTTGGCAGACTGCGCCATTCAGAAAAAATATAAATCCATGGCTCATTATAAAGGCTCGGTGATCCTCGACTGGATTACACACACAGACACACACACACACACAACACTGAGACATACATTTACACATGACACAACACACAACACACACACACACACACACACACACACAGCCCCTTGGCTCTGGGTGCTCCTGGCCACTAGACTCAGGGCCAGTGAGTGAAGGCTTGTAGTTTGGGATATGGCATCGCTTCTGACCTTTCTGCGCTTGGTTTGGCAGGTTCTGTTGCCACAGCAAATCCAAACATCCCGACGAGAAAAGACACTTTGGCAACGGTCACCGTAAGTACTGGACTCCTCTGTGTTTCCCCCTCAACGTATGCACTCTTCACTCTCTCATTATAATCACTTTAGTGCCACTTTTTCCTATCCGGTAATAACAAAGACGTGTGTGTGTGTGTGTGTGTGTGCATGGCCGTTCCTTCGATTTTTCGAAGGAACGATGCCAACCACACACATCCAGACACACACACACAAACACAAACACACACACAAACACAAACACAAACACAAACACACACACACACCACAGGATGAAGCCGTCTTAAGATGACTTATTGTGTGTGTTTGTGCTCGTGTCGCGCTGCAGTGCGCCTGCCGGGAATCAGGACCTACGTGGACCCCCATACTTACCAGGACCCCAGCCAGGCCGTGCACGAGTTCGCCAAGGAGCTGGACGCCTCATGCATCGCCATCGATAAAGTGGTGGGAGTAGGTAAGGGAGTAGATTAGACCAAAATACAACTATCATCATCAACTATGCTCATATATGCAGCACACAATTTTTATAATCTTTTTGTTGGCTATAACTTTACATCTACAATTATAAAACCAAGCTTAAGACCCACTTATTCGGCATGGAAAACGTACTGATGAAAGGAACTATACAAATCCAATATATTATTTATTTATGTTATATTTTTATTTATTATATTTATTATTATTTTTATATTATTATTTATTATATTATTATTTATTTTTATTTATTATTATTATTTATTATTATTATTATTATTATTATTATTATTTTATTTTTTTATTTTGTTGTTTATTGTATTATATCTTGCGTTATTGCTTATATGATTATTACCACGGCAATCCATCCTCCGTTCAGACCTATGCTATGCAGTCGATGGTTCCGACACACACACACACACTAAGCAACGTATTAAATTCCTCCTGAGAGCCAAGCGCCACGACAGTCAGCTGGGTCCCATACAATGCACAGCTGGGAATGAACAATCGCTTAGCACCCTCAGCCCTCGAGGTTCTGTCTCACCTCCAAGAGAGAGACAGAGAGAGAGAGAGAGAGAGTGTTAGAACAATGGATAGATAGACAGTTCGACAGATAGATGGAGATAGAGATAGAGCGATAGCAGGAGAGAGCCATTTTAACGGAGCGCTAGAACATAGGAGCGAGGGAGAGCGGGGCAACACTAACCTCACCTCGGACGCCCCAGCTGGGATATTGGTTTACTACTCCCACGCCCCCTCCCACGCTCCTGTGTTTTACTCCCCATAACCCTCCTGTCAGCCGCACCAGTCTAACACCCCCAACCAGCCATTTGAACCCCCTATCATCCCTCTCTCTCTTCTTCTCTCTCTCTCTCTTTCTCTCTTTTAGTCAGGGAAATATAAAAAAATCTAGGAATAAATTCCTTACCAACAAATTTCTTCACCAATTTGTTTGTAAAGGTGTCTAATAACACATATAAAAAGATTTAAATTCAACTCCCATAGGAAAACCTGTGACAGCTGCTGAAAGTTGGGGTACCTTATCTTTGAAAAAAAAAATCGCCTTAAGTACCTTGTGAGGGGTCAAACTAGGGGTTTTTCATGGTTCTGAAACGATTGCAAGCATTTATTTTGCACTAAAACCACTCCTTGGCGGAAAAACGGCCACGCCCACTTTTACATGCAAATTAAAAAGTTGCTTTATTAGTTTATTTCAACATCTCGAATATTAGTCAGAAAACAATACTGATCCACAATGTCAAATGCTTCATGAGTCAAGGTCTGAGTCTTCTCCAGACTCTACACCATCATGAATACAATTATTGCATGTAATGCCTTTACAATTTCCACATGCTGAGATACACTTGACACCATTCTTCTTGCAGCTGCACCGGCGGTTGCTGCAATCTCCATTACAATTACAGCTTGTGAACCGGAGTAGCTCCTCAGGAGCCATGGGGTCTAGTGTTGGAACTGGCTCATAACCATGAACCCCTACCATCCATCCATATTCACTGGGGTCCAAAGACATGCTCTGCAGCAGAATCCAGTCCCGGGTTTGGAGATAGGCACGGAGAGAATGCTGTGCAGCTGCACCCTCTGTTGGAGGTAGAGTCTCTGGTTTGATCTGCCCGGCCGCCGCCTTCCGCAAGAACATGTATCGAATTGCACCCAAAATAGTACCTGGTGCGTGGTAAATGTGCTGGAAAATCGCAATACCAGCCCTGATCACCGCGTCCTTAGTAGCATGTACATCGAGGAAGATGTCCATGTGTTCATCAATGTCCCCTGCACAAAACCTGTCAAATAGCGTCGTTTTCCCATGGCCTCCGATTGCAGAAACCGTATCACAACCGGTGAAGGCGTGACAAAAGAGCAGGTAGCGCCTCTGTCTTTCAGAGAGAGCTTCTTGGATCCTCCTGACATCGTAAGAGCCCTTCGACGTGGTTAAGAAGAGTGGATGGTTGGTGCTTGAGCTATGGTGCACCAGCATTACCAGCACGTCCGCGTCTTCTGCCCGCACCTGAAAATAGAACAAGATATGTGCAAAGCGTCTTGAAGTGTGCAAAAACAGTGAACTTAACAATTGTCAAGTTATTTAACAATGCTAATACTCTTTTTGTTTAAAGTAATCATTGTTAATGTAAGTAAAATACCTACAAACATTTTACTGACCTCAACAGAGTCATCTGCAGCAGCAGCCAATGCCGCTCTCACAATCGAAGTGTCAGCATCATTGTCACACTGCTCCACGGTGATCTGACGTTTCCGGAATGTTGAAGAGAGGAGGTGGATGAGCTCACTCTTGTTATGAGTGTTGTCCATGAACTTTGCCCTTGGTGTCAAATGTATCATATCCGGTCGAATCTGTAGATCACAGCAGGAGTTCTTGGTACGCCGGATGTGGTCATGATCTTTTGGCGAGCTGCTATTGTCACACCTGCCCAGCCTGCATCCTCTTCCACCTCTGTTCCCTAGTGTCTCTGTCTCTGTCTGTGTCTGTCTCTGTGTGTGTCTCTCTGCCTCCCTCTGCTGCAGGTTGTTGGGAGTGTCGCTGATTGCCGCCCTGCTACTGCCGCACAGCTGCTGCCCATCATAATCATGCCAGCCTCCCCTATTTAAGCCCTGCTTCCTCATTGTGTCTCTGCTAAGTCGTCTTGTATGTTCATTGCTATCTTGTGTATCCAGACCTGAATTGATTCTTGTTCTAACTAAACGGTGTTACCGGTTCTCTCATCTCCTGCCTCGTGTCTGCTCCTGGGTTCACTGGTTAAATCCCTGACAGCTATAACCATCGAAGACCACGATGATCTTCTGAGAGCAACTGCCAAGACACTGCACGTAGCTCAGGTAACTGTCAGCAATCTCCTGCCAAGTCTGACCTTGTTCCCACTTCACCATGTAGAGAAGCCATCCGCCATCAACCACCAGGCTGGAGCAGGGCTGGTTAGTGAGGTTAAGCGGATCGGTCAACTCCTTCAGGCTAGTCTTGGAAAAGCCTGCCTTGTTCGCCTTGTTCATTTTCTGGTCTTTGTTACTGAACAAGGACAAGGGGAAGGGAGTCAGCTCATACTCTAAGCTTGTCTCGACTGTCATATCCCGTTGGGCGAAAATGATCAGTCGGTTGAACAACTTGAGTGAGTTTAGGTGAATCTTCTTCTCATTGACCTTGGGAATCTTTCTGAGCGATGACAGGGCCTGTACCTTGAACTTCACCTCCATGGTCGATGTCACTGACTGTCCATCCAGCTTTATCTGCATCTCCCTCCCTACTTCAGCCACTCTTTCAGCGTTGACTGCGTCATCTGCAGTGCTCGTGAATCCTGTTGAGAAGGACACAAGCAACTGCTTGTCTCGATCGTGGTCGAAGGGGTTGTTCTCCTCGAACCATTTGAGGGCAAGTTCAATCGCTTCAGCATCTCGCTTCATCCGTGTTTTGGCAAGGTCTTTGTGGAGTGGACCATGTTTCTTGACACCTTCCTCCATGCGCTTGTTGACATCAGAGAAGTGTCTGAGGGTCTGCACCCAGCACTTGTGGCCAGAATCACTATTTCTCATCCTCCCTCTGCTCAACCCACCTTCTGACTTGGCCGCCTTCATCAGTGTCTGCTCGATGCAGATGTCACACCAGGTACCAGACCAATCATGGCAAGAGTAACGGACAACGTGGTTCCCATGGGCAGTGAAACTTTCGAAGGTCTCCTCGTAACCAGGTGAAGTTTCGAGTTGCTTCATCAGCTGACAATATAGCCGTGCGCCCTTGGCATATTGATGAAGCCCCACAGCTGAACAAATGTCCAGCATCCTGGTAACAATGCAGGACAGGTGCCCGTCGTGGTCTGAAAGCCGTTCAGTTTTGATGAAGATCTTGATGACATCGACCATGTAGTGGTACTGCACCCAGAGTGCAGGCGTTCTTCCTCCCTCGGCAAGTCTTTTGAACGTTTCTTCAAACCTTTGTTCAAACACTGCAGCTATTGGCGTGTGTGTCTGGCTCCCATCTTCCCATCAGCTACCTTCTCCATGAAGGTCCTCATTTCACCAAGCTCCTCCTTAGTGAAGACGTGTTTCATGACGTACTGATAGATGGCTGCATCTATAAGGAGGTGAGCGCGGATTGCCTTGTCAAAACACCCTCCATTCAGGATGTGGTTGGCCGTTGTACTCCCTGGATAGAGCAGCTGGATCAACTCTAGTAGTCCAGAATCATCCATGATATTCCCCAAGGACCCGAAGTAGGACTTTAGCAGGTGAAACCCACCCAACCTTGGAATGATGGGTAGATTCGACCTGCTTTATGATAACCACAGCCTTGAGCCAGATGGGGAGATCGAAAGTCACTATCGTGACTTTGTCACCGGAGAGCCGCATGCACTCTTTGAGAGTGGTGAAGATGGTCCTGTGGTCATTAGGGTCACCTTCTTCTGACCGGGAGGAAGTCGACCTGTGTGCTCTGCTTATCATCATCTGCATGGATTCACTTCATCCAGCCATTCCAGTTAGAGTGCTGGAACTCAGGATCTTGGGCTTTGATCACCCACCCTGCTGCCCAGAGCATATCTCCCGGAGAGAGGAGTGGCTGGTCTTGTGTCATGGAGGAGAGCTCAGCGATGGGAAGAAACATGACGGTGTTTATCCCTGTCTGTTTCCTGTTGGTGAATGGAAGAATCTTCACTTCAGCTGCCTTCAGGATCTTTGTCGAGTGCCTTCATCTTCACCCTGTTGAGAGCTGCTGTCGTCCGATCATCTTCTTCTTTAGCCACTTCTTTGAATATGAGAGACTCTTATCTGGTGACTGATCAAACTGCTTTTCGTGGACTTGGTCAAGTGTCATCACCCCATGCTCGAGTTCCGAGTCTAACCATTCGCAGAGTTCATAGAAAACAGCCTCTCGCTCCTCATCCGTTGTCCTTCCTACATCTTTAGTCTTGGAGTAATGACCACCCCTCTCGAAAAGAACTTTGCAGCGCAAATGATACAGGGTTTCCTCTGCTACCAAGTCGTTGATCCCTTCCAGTGCCCCAATCGTACTTGCGACCCTGTGCTGTCTTCAGCAAGCTTGTCTTCAGTCCATCCGCAGTCAAATTGTCAGGAACTCGGCATCTCTTTCTAGCAATCTCTGGATTTTTTGGGAAGAGATGAGCGGGCTGGTTGCAAAGAATGCGTACATTCTTGGACAGAAGCTGAACGGACCGTGAACGTGTAGAACTGCATGCAGTAGATGCACTGAACCCAGAGCAAGTGCGTCGTCTCTTCATCTGTGACTCTTTCTCTGCCTCTGATGCACGAGTTGACTTTGTGGTGACCTGAACAGACTTGTTGTACAAATCACGTCTACACTCCATGTGGTATCTCAGTCTTCCGACATTTTGTGCCTCCTTCATGCGCTCCAAAATTGTAGCATCTTTAACTGCTTCTGCATACGCTAACAGAGTAGGGTAGCCTTTAGTAGTTGCCTGTGCGAGCTTCTGAGCTGGCATCTCCGGGCCTTCACAGATGAAGCAATTGAGCAGAGGTGCAGGAATAACGTCTGCGTCCATACTGCTAGACTGTAATGCCCTACAAAGGAAAAAGGCAGTAACTTAATTTTTTGTCGAAAATGAGTCATAATCATTCTTGCAACATGAAATGCATCCTTTGTCACGTGGACAAATATCTTCTCTCTAATGTGTTTTATTTAGGAGAGAGTAGGGGGTCAGATTTACAGTAACTGCAAAAAGCCCTAGAGAAACCGAGAGAAACCACTTTAAGCTAGCTAGCTAGCTAACGTTAGCATGAAGCAGTCAGCTAGCAATGAAGCAAGTAAAACAGTCATCAGATGCACTTGGGGTATGTAATACACAAGTGGGAGTTGGCTAGTTAACCATGTTACCTGGTGTTAGCTAGCTAACAAGTAAGATAATTTGATGATAGTACACACCTTTTATATTATTTCTATATGCATATTATCAATGTAGTGACATGAAATATTTCCAGTTGTAAAAAAAAATGTAGATAATACTTACATATCAGAACATTGCTTCCTCCGAACATTGACTTCTCGCTCGCTCTGTCCTGTGATCCTCCTCTCCTCATTCTCCTCTCCTCTCCTTATCTCCTCATCTCCTTGATCCTCATCTCCTCCTATCCCCCTCTCCTCTCCTCATCTCCTCAATCCTCATCTCCTCCTATCCCCCTCTTCTCCTCCTCTCGTCTCCTTATCTCCTCATCTACTCTCTCCTCATCTTCTCTCCTCATCTTCTCACCTCCCCCTCTCTTCTCCTCATCTCCTCGTCTCCTCTCCTCCTCTACGATCAAGCTTGAGCTTTCTACTCCTCCCCTATGCTTCCCTTTCCTTTCATCTCCATCTCCCTTTCCTCTCCTGACCCCCTTTCCTATGCAGTCCTCTACCTCCTACCTCCTACCTGCTCTCCCCTCTCCTCTCCCCTCTCCTCTCCTCACCCTTCTGCCCCTGGGCTCGTAATGTACTCCCTCGTGACCTGAGCAGGAGTGCAGGCACCAGAGTAATGTATTGTGCTTCATGGGTGCAGACAGCGAGGATTGAGTGCAAAGCACACAGAACCGAGCAATCTGCACAGTTCGCCTCGCCGTCTCCGCAAACACTTCGACATTCCTCTCCTTGCACAGCGACTGTACACAGCTAGCATTTTAATCATGATGTAGTAAGATATATTTGGTTATATTATGACTGATTGCCAACCCCTTGACACATTACTTATTATGAATGTGACCACTGATGTCTATCGTGGTGGTTATACAAAAAAACAAAAAATGTCAACGATAGTTTCAGTATTAGTTTGCTTTGTTTAGCATTGCCGTTACCGTTATTTTCAACAACAATGTGTTGAATTGTACTTTGCTCTCTTTGTTGCTTAAATAGCTAAATGTGAAACAAAATGCTGTGACATAACCCACAGCTAACAAACCAGTAAAATTATATAACCAAACATGCCTGCCCTAAGATGATATGACCTGCTGCTGAAGCCTAAGAAATGATGACAAATGCTTCTTTGCAGGACTATAGCTGTTGATTCCTAGCAGACTAGACACAGTCGAGGCAAAACCTGTTGCGAAAAGCTGTAGCTTGACTCACACCCGGGTCAGTTGAGGAGGCGTGGGGGTTAGGGGTAGGGGGGGATATATTAATTAATTCCTATCTGGACATGGGGGTGGGGGGGTGGATATCCATGAAGCCACTGACCCGGCTTAAATTATTTCACTACAGTACAGTACAGTGAGTCATACACCGAGGCTTCTTGCTTCCCTCCCACCGTCATGTACGATTGGGCTGGTACATTTTTTAAGTATACAGTGGAGCGTGGCGGTGGTGGTCCAATGGAACACATACCGGCGGTTATTGCTATCTTGTTTATTTTTTCTGGTTATCCTTGTTGTTATTATAGTGGGGCAGGCGGGAGTCTTCGGGCCCACATTTTTTGCCTTTTTCTGGCTAAAACTGCGCTGAGATAAAGCCCTTCTGCATTAAGCAGAGATCGCGCTGTTTCTCCGACGTGCTTTGTTTACTGTTTTTATGACAACTAGCCACGTTAGCTCCTCAGCTCCTTAGCTTAACATCGCAGCGATAACTTCTTATTATACATTCCATGAGTGATAAAAGCAGCAAGATATGGGAGTTGGCAATTAGACCTTGTCCATGCGTATATGGGTTTTTAATTCAAGTGTATTCTGAGAAGCCCTTCTGTCGTTGTGTTTCTTTGTACTTTCTTCCATTGTGCATTATTATTATGAATTTACATAATAATTATTTTATCATAAAAAAAAAAAAACACAAACAATCAAATTACAGTTCTTTGATATTGTATGATACTGCCTTTATTGTATCAAATAATTTTTTCGGCAACTCGGACAGACCTTGACGGTATCTTCCTCGGACGATAAAAATGCATGAATCAAGTCTAACAATAATATATCTGTCTATCAACATACGTTTATCAAAATATATCAGGAAATCAATATACAGTACGTATAGCAATGTCACATCATCGTCACCATCCTCATTCTCGTCCTCATCCTCATTCTCATCATTCTCATCATCATCATCATACTCATCATTCTCATTCTCATCCTCATCCTCATACTCATCATCCTCATCCTCATCATCCTCATCTCTTGTGTGTGTGTTAGGTGAGTTTGGGGAGGTGTGCAGCGGGCGTCTCAAGCTGCCCAGCAAGAAGGAGATGTGTGTGGCCATCAAGATGCTGAAGGCGGGCTACACGGACCAGCAGAGGAGGGACTTCCTGGCCGAGGCGTCCATCATGGGACAGTTTGACCACCCCAACATCATCAGGCTGGAGGGCGTGGTCACGCGCAGTGAGTGAAGGGCTACACACACCGTACATGCATGCACGCACACACACATACACTTCATGGCCACTGTTAGATCCGCTCAGATAACCCCCTCTAACGGAGGGTGTTGTGAAACCTGTATCCAGTAACGGTTGTTAACAGGTCGGTGGAGAGACTAGCCTAGCCCCTAACTGCCTTATGTCCGAACGTCTACATTGGTGCCACGACCCAAGGCATAACCCTGGCTCCTGCCCCCTTATACATGTGTCTCTCCACGGCCTGAATGATGTTCTCTGCATCTTTCCAGGCTAGCTCATCCGGTCGAATCGCATCAGTACAGATCACTGTCCTTCTTGAGCCATGTTTTTCTGCCGTTCGCATCGCTGCTTCTAGGCGGGTGGTTAGGACTTCTTGATATGAGGAAGATTCTTCCTTTGCTCCCATCCTTCTTACCACCACATGAACTATAGCATAGTAGGGAGTTAGTCCTCCGCTGGTCACCACCGGAACTGAATGCTTTGTTCTTTTCACAAGTTCCGCCGCAACCTCTCTGTGATATTCTGGCCCAATCTCTTGCCATAGCATTTGCCTAAAGTTGCTGTTAAGGATTTTTAGGTCTTTATCCGTGGCCACTATCAATACATCTCCATTTATGTCCCATGGGTTTAGGGCCTACCCATGTAATGTGTGT
>PIJE02002661.1:0-14079 GCA_002895965.2 Coryphaenoides rupestris
ATGAAAATAATAATCCGAATAATTTTTCAAACTAGTCATAATTTTAAAAACAGTGTTATTTGATTCTAATATTGGGAGAGTGGTCGCGTTTTGCACTTCAAAATAGCTCTTAGCATTGTGTAGCATCTTGCATGCTTTTGGATGCTAGCACTTCAAATAGTACTTAGCATTGTGTAGTAGCCTTATCCTAGCTAATTAATTCGACTAGTTATTATTTTCATAATTTAAAACCTTTTATTATGTAAAACCTTATTGAAAACCTCAATCAACGTGTCCCTAAAAATGTACTGGTTTGCTGTCTTTCGCCTTTAACAGTTTAGGGCCAAGAGGCGCGCTTTTGAATTGGTTTGGGACGTTTGATTTGTATTTTAATTTCGTGGGAATTAAACATGAGAAAACAATTCATTTGGAGAATGTCTCCTCTCAGTTATCTCAGTAATTAAATGCATGCACTCCTTTCATCAACATTGCCAGTGATCATTCACAAAACTTCATTACCAAAAACTTAATTATCATATATATACTTACTTATACGCACTATCAATATGAAGGTTTGACTCACTTAATACAGCCTAGTCTCCAGTGCATGCAACTGTGAATCTGAAAACTCTCTGCAACTAATAAAAAAACATCTCGTAACCTTGGTTTCTGATTCTGAGCGCTGTTGAACAAACTCAATGGTGCAACGATTTTCTAGTTTCTCCGAATATTGATCGTAGCCGACGCCTTCATTGTTCTCTGGCTCACTTGTACGTCGCCTGGGATAAAAAGCGTTGTGATAAATGGCTTAAGACGTAAAATGTAAGCGTTAAAACACAACAACAACAACAACATCAGCAGCAACACAGCACAACAAATGGACCACATTTTCCCAAATGAGGGCATTGGCTGAAACATAACGGTTTGACGGGTTAATACGGCCTGAGCCTCAGCCCCCCACGCCTCCACCGCCCGGCCCCGCCCCCCTGGCTGGGTCCCTGTATCGCTGGGTGGGGGGACCATGGGGAGGCACGCCCCCGCTGCTCGGTGGCCCCGGGTGGACCGGAGTGCCGAGTCACTTGTTGTGGTGTGATGGAGTGGCTTAAAATAAGGCCAGAACATTTAGACAATGGAGCCAAAGTGTGATTAATAATTATATCAGCGCCATAAATATGAGGGGAGGGTGAAGAGGGAGAGACGCTCCAATCAATGCCAGCTACTCACTGCTCTCTGGCTCTCGCTCGCTCCCTTGCTCTCTATCTCTCTTGCTTTCTCTTGCTTTATGTCTCTCTCTCTCTCTCTCTCTTTTACTCTCTTGCTCTCTCTCGCTGTCTCTCCCTCCTCCCAGATCTGTGTTGCCCTCTCCATCTCTATGCCGCTCTATCTATATATCTCTCTCCCTCCCTTCTCCTGTTTGTTTGTGCAGGCGACTGCAGTTGTGGAGTCAAATTATTTCTCCGACTCAAAAAGAATGTTGGGCACACATGAATATTTAGAGACGCATGCCCTCCCCCAGAGAGAGAGAGAGGGGGGAGAGGGTGTCTGCGTAAGCCATTATTTAGACTTTGTCGGACGTCATTTTTGGCAGGTTTTGTTTGGCAGAGAGAGCGGGACAAGGTTTAATAAGTAGGCTTGTGTGTGTGTGTGTGTGTGTGTGTGTGTGTGTGTGTGTGTGTGTGTGTGTGTGTGTGTGTGTGTGTGTGTGTGTGTGTGTGTGTGTGTGTGTGTGTGTGTGCGCTTGTGTGCACGCAAGTCCATCTAAAATCCTACATTTGGATGGGAATATCCCTCACCAGCCTCTTCCGTAGTCTAGTCCGTCCTGTTTAAAGGACAGAGGCGGCATAATCCTGTACGCATCATACTATTGACCCGCAGTGTGGCCCCCTGGACAGAGGATGCTCCACGAGGAAACCCTTGTCTATGTGAGCCTTTGGGATGCTGGCCCTCAGCGGATGCTGCCGTCCTCCTCTCTATACCACATGCTACCGAACCAGGTGGCTTTACCGGGGCTCCTCCCACCACCAGGACACATGGTCGTTTTTTAGCGCTTTTAAGCCAGTTCAAACCGGTTTTATTGTGGAGTTGGAAATGTTTTCCAGGCAGAGCAGTTAATGCCTGCTGAAATGTCAGCACCCCCTCCTGAGTGCGTGCGTGTGTGTGTGTGGAGTGATGGCTGGTTTTGTCCTGTGGACCCTGATTGGCCGATGCACCACAGGTGTGCAGCCTCACCCCCTCAGCCCCAGAGACTAATCAGCCCTGACTCGGGCCAGGTGAGGCCGCTTAAACCAGCCACCAACCACACACACACACACACAACACACGCCACATGCAGCATCTCTTAACTGGAGACACGTCAGCTCTAGTCAGGACAGAAGCTACACTTTGCTTGTGTTTTCTGAATCAAAAGAGGATTTAATTTTTGTACCCAGGGTGAAGAAGCCTGCTGGCTGTCAGAAGAGATGGCAGCACGCTGTATGTTATTGATTGGGATTTGTCAGAAGCCCATGCTCAGTTAAATGAGAAATGAACTGCTTTGAACGTCAACATAGTGACAGCTTCCCCTAAAATTGCCATTGAAACATTCAAAAGCTATGACATTACATACTTGCACACGCACACTTTTTGTGTGTGTATGGATTTTTGAACTTGAAGTGTGTGTGTGTGTGTGTGTGTGTGTGTGTGTGTGTATGAACGAACGTGTGTGTTTCTGTCGATTACAATGTGTGTTTGTGTTGGCAGTGTGCATTGGCAGCATGGGGAGTTAAATACTTGGCTGTTCTGCTGTTGGTTAATGAGACTCAAAGCGATGACCATTGTGAGTGTGTCAATCTTGTTATTGTGTGTGTGTGTGTGTGTATGGGCTACTGCACTAACCTCGCTGCCAAGGTTTCCATTAGAGCGACTGCAGACCATTAAAACACCATTACACCCAACTTGGACACACATGCCCGAAAATATGTACACAGGCTGCCTCAAACACCCAGGAGTTCAAACACACACACACACAAGCACACAAGCACACAAACACAAGCACACACACACACACACACACACACACACACACACACACACACACACACACACACACACTGGCCCCTCACACCCTCCCTGCTGTTAAAATGTAAATTGTCTTATACCCTTCCCAGACCAAAGTCATGAAAGGAAAACACACACACACACACACACACACACACACACACACACACAAACACACAGACCTCCGCCTCCCCTTCTGTATCTTATCAATTCCCAGCCTCAACATCCCCTACCACCCCCCTCCCTGCCTCCCACCCAGCCGGCTCTGTCTGGTGTTTTTGTGATGTGTGTTCACAGCTCATCTGACCCTGTGTGTGTGTGTGTGTGTGTGTGTGTGTGTGTGTGTGTGTGTGTGTGTGTGTGTGTGTGTGTGTGTGTTGTGTGTGTGTGTGTGTGTGTGTGTGTGTGTGTGTGTGTGTGTGTGTGTGTGTGTTGTCCAGGTTGCCGATGCCCTCTGTGAGCAGGGCGATGGCCGGCCTCTACCAGTGTGTGGTGAGGAACAGGATGGGCACCCTGCTCAGCAAGAAGACTGACGTACACGTGGCCTGTGAGTAGAGCGTGCACACACACACACACACACACACACATAACACGCATATTCACACATATAACACACACACACACACACATATGCACACACACTCACGCAAAGACTAGGGGTGCGTGTACTCGAGTAAACGAGTCTCCGCAAATCGTAAACAATCACAAATACATTGTCATTGAAAGTCATTTTTATGTTCATGCGCATTTTGGCAAGGTTTTGGAGGCATGATGTATCATTGAATAGTAAACAGCCTTTTCTGTTGTGCAGTCATGCGTGATTGCTTAGAGGCTGTCTCCATCCAGCCATCCATCCATCCATTCTCGTCCGCTTATCCGGGGTCGGGTCGCGGTGGCAGCCGGCTAAGCAGGGCCTCCCAGGCTTCCTTCTCCCCAGCCACACTCTCTAGTTCCTCCTGGGGGATCCCGAGGCGTTCCCACGCCAGACGAGATATATAATCTCTCCAGCGGGTTCTCCTCCCAGTTGGACGTGCCCGGAAAACCTCTAAGGGGAGGCGCCTAATCAGATGCCTGAACCACGTCAGCTGACTCCTTTCGACACGGAGGAGCAGCGGCTCCTCACCCCATCTCTAAGGCTGAGCCCAGCCACCCTGCGGAGGAAACTAATTTTGGCCGCTTATATCCGCAATCTCATTCTTTCGGTCACTACACAAAGCTCGTGACCATAGGTGAGGGTTGGAACGTAGATAGACCTGTAAATCGAACCACAACGGACCGGTACAGCGCCCGCATTACTGCAGACGCTGCACCAATCCGTCTGTCCATCTCTCGCTCCATTTCACCCTCACAAGACCCCGAGATACTTGAACTCCTTCGCTTAAGGCAGCAACTCATTCCCAACCCAGAGGGAACACTCCACCGTTTTCCGGCAGAGAACCATGGCCTCAGACTTGGAGGTGCTGACTCTCATCCCGACCGATTCACACTCGGCTGCAAACCGCCCCAGTGCATGCTGGAGGTCACGGTCTGATGTAGCCAACAGAACCACATCATCTGCAAAGAGCAGAGATGCAATTCTGAGGTCCCCAAACCGGACACTCTCCTCACCTCGGCTGCACCTTGAGATTCTGTCCATGAAGATCACGAACAGAATTGGTGACAAGGGACAACCTAGCGGAGTCCAACACCCACTGAGAATGTACTTGACTTTGTGCCGAGAATACGGACGCAGCTCGCACTTTGTTCGTACAAGGACCGAATGGCACGTACCAACGGCCCCGGTACCCCATACTCCCGTAGTACCCCCCACAGGATTCCCCGGGGGACACGGTCATAAGCCTTCTCCAAGTTCACAAAGCACATGTAGACTGGATGGGCAAACTCCCATGCCCCCCCCAACAACCCTGCGAGGGTAAAGTGCTGGTCCACTGTTCCACGGCCAGGACGGAATCCGCATTGTTCCTCCTGAAGCTGAGGTTCGACAATTCCCGGGGAGGCTGAGCAGTGTGATACCCCAATAATTGGAGCACACCCTGCGGTCCCCTTTTTTGAAAATGGGGACCACCACCCCGGTCTGCCATTCCACAGGTACTGTCCCCGACCTCCACGCTACATTGACTAGGCGTGTCAGCCCACGACAGCCCGACAATGTCCAGAGCCTTCAGCATCTCAGGGCGAATCTGATCCACACCTGGTGCCTTGCCACTGAAGAGCTTTTTGACTACTTCAGTGACCTCTACCAAGGATATGGGTGAGGTTTCCCCCGAGTCTTCAGATTCTGCCTCTTCCACAGAGGATGTACTGGTCGGGTTCAGGAGTTCCTCAAAGTGTTCTTTCCACCGCCCGACAATATCCTCAGTCTGGGTCAGCAGTTCTCCTCCCCGACTGAGCACAGCCTGAGCCAAGCCCTGCTTTCCCTTCCTGAGTTGCCGGACAGTTTGCCAGAATTTCCTTGAGGCCAACCGAAAATCCTTCTCCATGGCCTCCCCGAACTCCCACACCTGGGTTTTTAGCTGCGGTCCTTTTGGCCTCCCGGTACCCGTCTGCTGTTTCAGGAGACCCCTGGGCCAACCAGGCCCAAAAGGCCTCCTTCTTCAGCCTGACGGCTTCCTTCACCGCTGGTGTCCACCAACGGGTTCTTGGGTTGCCGCCACGACAGGCACCGACAGCCTTTTGACCACAGCTCCGAGCTGCAGCCTCTACAATGGAGGCTCTGAACATGGCCCACTCAGGTTCCATGTCCCCAACCTCCCCCGGGATGCACGAGAAGTTCTTCCGGAGGTGAGAATTAAAGACCTTACGGACAGGGGCTTCCACCAGACGTTCCCAGTTCACCCTCACTACACATTTGGGTTTACCAGGTCTGTCTGGCAGCCTCCCGCGCCATCTGATCCAACTCACCACCAGGTGGTGATCAGTTGACAGCTCTGCTCCTCTCTTCACCCGAGTGTCCAAAACATGCGGCCGCAGAAGTCCAATAACAAAACGCCACTCTGGTTCAGATCAGGCAGGCCGTTCATCCCAATGTCTCCCCTCCAGGTTTCTCCATCATTGCCCACGTGTGCGTTGAAGTCCCCCAGTAGAACTATGGAGTCCCCAGATGGAACCCTTTCCAGGATGCCACCCAAGGACTCCAAGAAGGCCGGATACTCTGAACTGCTGTTTGGTGCGTAGGCACACACAACAGTCAAAGCCTTCCCCCCAGCGACTTGCAGTCGCATGGAGGTGACTCTCTCGTTCACCGGAGAGAACTCCAACACAGCGGCACTCAGCCGAGGACTTGCCGTGAGTATCCCCACACCCGCCTGGCGCCTCGCACCCTGGGCAACTCCGGAAAAGGAGAGGGTCCAGCCCCTCTCCAGGAGTTTGGTTCCAGACCCGGTGCTGTGCGTGGAGGTGAGCCCAACCATATCTAGTTGGTACCGCTCCACCTCCCGCACCAGCTCCGGCTCCTTCCCCGTCAGTGAGGTGACGTTCCACGTCCCTAGAACCAGTCGGCAATGCCGGGGATCCATACGGCCAGGACCCCGCTTTTGCCTCCTGCCCCCGGTATACAATGCACCCGACCCCAATGACTCTCCCTGCAGTTGCTGAGCCCAGAGGGAGGTGACTCCACGTTGTATTTTCGGGCTTGGCCCGGCCGGGCCCTGTGGATCCAGGCCCTGCCACGGGCCGACGAGCTCCCCTCCCAGGTCTGGCTCCAGAAGGGGGCCCCGGTTTCCCTTGTCCGGGCGAGGTGACTGATTTTTCCGGGAGTCTCTTCATGCAGTCTTTGAATCGCTCTTAGTCTGGCCCCTCCCCTGGGACCACCCCTTGGGAGACCCTACCAGGGGCTAATGCCCCGGACAACACAGCTCCCAGGGTCACGGGGGCACCCAAACCCCACCACCATGATAAGGTGGTGATTCTTTCGGGGGCTGTCTAAGATGGCATAACGTACAACGTTGGTCCCGGTTACCCTTTAGACTGCTGCTGAAGGAAGCAAACCAGTTGGGGAGGTTTTAAGGGGGATGTGTGGGGGCGGGGCTTATTCGGCCAACATGGGAAAGGGTGTTGAAGAAGGGGCTTGAGGGGATTTAGGTCAAGATTTGGTTCATATGGTTATATTTCTTTTTTGTTTCCTGCAAGGAGTATTTTCATATGGATTATCATTTAGTTTGCCACATGGATTATGGAATACATGACGGACACATGAACTGAGAACTTTGAGTTCCACTGACTTTAAGAAAATTATTGAGTGTAAGAACGGATGAGTGTTGTTACCTAATAAGTTGTTTTGTATACAACTCATCAACTAAATACCTTAAACCCAGTCCTTTGTTTGTTACTGCCATCTGTTTGCATTTGATTTGACTGTCTAGTCAACCATTCTTTGGGGTTTAGGATTCCTTACTATAACATTTGTTCGAGCAAGACAGGGAATATCAGTCGATTGTTATAGCGTTTAGTAGCTGGCCCTGGGGTAAGCGGAGTTCCCCCCACGTTCGTTGCTCAAAGTTGTACCAAGCGGTGGCCCTCCTGCTGCGATGGTGGTGTGTGTTAAGGAAACATCAAACACCCGAACAGCAGCGTGTGCGGTCTGCACGCGCGTTTTCTTTTTAAAGCTGCAAAGATATTGGATATTCACCACATATTCGTGCTCTGAAGTCTGAATTAGCATCGTGATCCGGTGAACTGAAGATGTGATCGCCGATATGAGCGTGTCTAGCGGTGTTTACCTGCCAGGAGCACTCGTCTCTATTGAGCTATCGTTTGGTCAATATTTCTACGCAACCGGCGAATTACAAGGCCCTGAAAAATAGCCCAACTAAAACCCAATTCTAGTGGATACAACACGTTTCAAATTGATATAACATTAAAATCGCTGATTAGAAGTGTATCCCGCTAGCAGGTCGAACAGTGTGGGTGTAACACACAGTATAAAATACATATTAAAACTGACTTTATATGGGTACATTAGTGGAAACTATCGCAGACACTTTTTGCCCGCCTTTAAAAAACGCAGACAAATCAAGTACTCATGGACCGTGGTGTAATACATAAGCATTTTTGTGTTTTTTTCTTGCATCCCTAGCACAGACACATGTGGATGCAGAGCCTCACGCATAAATAAATACATACACATATACAGTATGTGACACACACACTCACACGCATACACACAAGCACATACACACAGAGTGAGGCCCCTGCACAACCACGGTGACACACAATTTACAAACAAACCGAGAGGAGTGTTCTAGCTGCCATTAATAAGCCGCTGTTTCGCCGAAAATGTTTTCAGCGCTCTTTGGACGCTTGGGCGAACGTAGCACATAGCACATAGCGTGTAGCAGCCCCCGCTCCACGCACACACACACACACACACACACACACACACACACACACACACACACACACACACACACACACACACACAACAACACAGTTAAGCCTGCGTCTGCTTCACTCAATGTTAGCGTACCTATCCGGAGTCATCCCGCAACACACACCCCCCCCCCCCCCCCTGTCAGTGAGAGTCTAATTCAATCGGACACACAAGACGGAGTGTGTTAAAACGCTGTCAGAAAACGTCCTCTGATCTCAACACACAGGGTGCGGTCGGTTGTTTGGAGGTGGTGGTGGTGGTGGTGGGGTGGTGGTGGTGGTGGGGGTGGTGGGGTGGTGGTAGTCATGTTCATTTTTGGGCTACAATTTGCAGGTACCGCTTCAGAGCTATTCAGGGCGCAAGGTCAAGTTAAGGTGAGGACTACGATCGGTGTCTGGTTGTGCGGGTGGGGAGTGGAGATGGAGGGGGGGGGGGGGGGGGGGGGGGGGGGTGGTTAGGTGGGGTAAAACTTTTGTCAACACTTCTTGACGAAAGCACAAACTTTTTCAGCTGAATGACGGAGGGATGCCCAAGTGAAACCAACGTTGTTTACCTTGGCCTTCATTGGTATCGATTGTTTCATTTAACGTGGGCTGCGTGGGTGCCCACCCACCAGCACACCTCCCTGGTGCCAAACACATATTATTTTTAATATCCCACCCTTTTGTTTCCATCGATGTAAAAACATTTAAAGCACATTAACACCGGAGCCTAAGACTAATCCTCTAAATTGCTCTCCCCCCCCCACCCCCCAATAGAAAAAGAAGTCTAAATGATTCAGCATGCGTGACCGACTTTCAGCCGCTGTGGTTTTTATTGCTTACATTTATTTAAGTATTCTCTGGCTGTGCCGGCACTGTGTGTGACGTGTTGAAAATCAACCTGTTTTCTCTGGAAATTGCTTCAGATTTGTTAAGCTGTCGAATATCTCGACGCCGAACGTAACGCAGCTACATCCACATTCTGGCCTCAACCCTCAGTCACCTCTCGCTCTCTCTCTCCAACTCTACCTCTCTCTCTCTCTCTCTCTCGCTCTCTCTAAATCTATATATCCCATACCTCTCACTCACTCAATCACAAACTCTCTCCCCTACCCCCTGTCTCTCTCTATCACTCTCTCTCTCCCCCTCCTCTCTCTTTTCATCTCTCCCTCTCCTCTCTCCATCTCTCATTTTCTCTCACTCGCTATCCCTCTTTCTTTTTTTCTTTCTTTCCCTCTCACTCGCTCTCTCCATCTGTTTCTCTCTCTCCCCATCTCCCTCTTTCTCTACCTCTCTCTCTCTTCTCTCCCCTCTCTCTTTCCCTACCTCTCTTTCTCTCTCTCTTTCTCTACCTCTCTCCCTCTCTCTCCCCCTCTCTCTTTCTCTACCTCTCTCCCTCTCTCTCTCTCTCCTCCAGTCCTGGGTGAGTTCACGGAGGAGGACCAGAGGAGAACGGTGACCCGGGGCCGGGCAGCCGTCCTCAGCCTGCCGCCCCTCGCCTCCTACCCTCCCCCCCTGGTCACATGGTACAGAGACGGCCACAAGATCATCCCCAACAACCGCATGTGAGTGTCTTGCACACGCACACACACGCACCACACGCACACACACACACACACACACACACACACACACACACACACACACACACACACACACACACACACACACATTAAGGCGTGTTGATCCTTAATTGGAAGTGTGCCAGGGTCCATTCCTCAATCACCGCCACTTCGACTCGTCCCTCTTCAGGTGCACCTGCCAACATATTTTCCTCTATTTACATATATTGGACCAATATGTAAATGTTCATTTTGCATCTTAAATGATCCCTAATGATTTGCATATCACTAACTTAGGGAAATGTGGAAGTCACATCTGTGTAGTTAAATTCATGCCTCTGAATGCCAGAGTCATCCTTCAGGAAATGACATGTCCAATTCAATATTTCATTATCCAGCATTGCAGTAAGATCAGTTCTGTTAATCATCACTTCATGAAACCATAAACTGCTATCGGAGGTGTCGAATGCCCCCGTATACAACTATAAACCATGATCGGATGTTTCCACCACCCTGTAATGTAATACAATTGTCAAATGGCCCTGTATACAACTACAAACCACTATAGGACGTGTCAAATGGCCCTGTATACAACTACAAACCACTATAGGACGTGTCAAATGGCCCTGTATACAACTACAAACCACTATAGGACGTGTCAAATGGCCCTGTATACAACTACAAACCACTATAGGACGTGTCAAATGGCCCTGTATACAACTATAAACCACTATTGGGTCTGTCCTTGTATACAGCATTAATGTGGACCACCAGACACCTGGGTACAGCATCCGAAGGGGCGTGCGGCGCGCTCTGAGTGTGTTGTGCTTTCAGTGTTTGACAAGGGTTGGTTGTAATTTATTGTCCTGCTTGGCTTCACCCAATTTGCATTTTGTTCTGCCTGCTCGGCTGCTCACGCTGCACACTGTCAGCTGTTAGCCTCGCAAAGTCCTCCAAATGATAATAAGCTAATAATTGCTATGGTAAGAAGGGGCAGTGCAGGGTCTTTTTGGCTAACACACACACACAGCTCGCCTCCGGAATACCTTGACAACCACTCGGATGAGGATGTCACGCAGCTATTTATTTATGTATTTATATTTTTCCTACGAGAAATGTCTAGAGATGCGGGGAGCCAGGGCCCCCTCCAGATCTGTCAGCGGGGTATGGATGCTACGCTCCCAACATGATAATTACTAACGTGTGTGTGTGTGTGTGTGTGTGTGTGATGTGTTTACTTAAAGGTACTATTGTCGAGCGACACCAGCGGGTCTTCGCCCAAGTTTCCGACAAAGGTTTTCGTTAAGTGTCAATACAGAGGCAATTCTGACCCGCTATCTACGGCAGATTTTCGCTGCGTTCAGAGGAGCGCTTTAATGCTGTTTTTTGTTTTGCTTCTCTTCTCGCTGTTCTGATTACGTGCCGTCACTGAAGGAGTCCTTATTGTCGCGCTTTAGCCTCATCAAACCTTTCAGGGTGGGGGGGGGAGAAAAAGGAAGTGGGGGGGGGAAACTAACTGCACAGGGATGAGAAAATCTAGAGTGATTGCCGTCGACGGGCAATCAGTCGTGAGTCTGGTGTTGTTTTCAGATCACTACATTAATACCGCTGGATGAACTGTAATACGTCATTTGGAGAGAGAGCTTCCTCTCCCCCCCCCCCCCCGTCTGTATCCCCCTCGGTGAAATTAAACGGTACAAAGGATTGGTGCATGTGGAACAGTGAATCAACGGGGAAAATTACATCCGAAAAAACAGTGGCTCCATTTCACTTGTACTCTGATGTGAACACGCTGTACCACGATGCATGATATGATACCATGCACCTGTACACATGCACACACACACACACACACATGCACACACACACACGCACACACACACACACACACACACCACACACACACACACGCACATGCACACTGAGACACACACTCACTCACTCACTCACTCACTCACTTACAGACAGACAGACAGACAGACACATACCCACATACACTCACAAATACACACACATGCACTAAGACACACTAAGACACATATACACACACACACACACACACACACACACACACACACACACACACACACACACATACACACAGCGGTGCAGTAGTGTCATCACCAGGCACCAAATCCACTTAAAATCCTTGCAGAAAAGGCAAATTTACACCTCTGCTCGCCATCCCTTCTGCTTCCCTAAACACAACATGCCTGCTTCCTCTGTCTTCCTCACATGTCACCACACTGTCTGTCACACCCTCACCCTCTCCCTCTCCCCTCACCCCTCACCCTCTCCCGCACCCCTTTCCCCTCACCCCTTTCCCCTCACCCCTCTCCCCTCCTCTCCTCTGAGGTGGGTGTGTGTGTGTGTGTGTGTGTGTGTGTGTGGTGTGTGTGTGTGTGTGTGTGTGTGTGTGTGTGTGTGTATGTGTGTGTGTGTGTGTGTGTGTGTGTGTGTGTGTGTGTGTGTGTGTGTGTGTGTGTGTGTGTGTGTGTGTGTGTGTGTGTGTGAGTGAGAGGTCATGTTGGCTGATCCTGGGACCCGTCGAGACCGGGGCCAGATGGTGCCTGGTTGGCTGTCTTCATGATAGTCGAGCCAATGATGCTGCTGATGAAGTTTATTGATCCATATGCATCACTCCCCAAGTCCCCAGCCCCATCTCCCTGCCTCCACCCTGCCTCTCCCACCTCCCCTACCTGCCCCATCTCCCTGCCTCCACCCTGCCTCTCCCACCTCCCCTACCTGCCCCATCTCCCTGCCTCCACCCTGCCTCTCCCACCTCCCCTACCTGCCCCATCTCCCTGCCTCCACCCTGCCTCTCCCACCTCCCCTACCTGCCCCATCTCCCTGCCTCCACCCTGCCTCTCCCACCTCCCCTACCTGCCCCATCTCCCTGTCTCCACCCTGCCTCTCTCCCACCCCTCTACCTGCCTGGCCGTCCTTCCAGCCTCCCCATCCACCTTCCATTTGTGCGATCTCTCAACTAGCACACACACACACACAGCCAGCCCCTTTGAGTCTGTGTCCATCAGTCTTGCCCTCTGTCCGTCTGTCGGCTGTCTTTCTGTCTGTCCGTCCGGCTGCTTGACATCCGCGGATCATTGGCTGGCAGAGTTCTTCCAAGCTGTCACGTCACACTCGAGGAGCTCTGCTATAATTTAATCAAGCCCTGCCTGCCTGCTGCCATATTTCACCCTCCAATTTGGTTCTCTTGTCGCCACCCTCTCTCTCTCTCTCCGGCCCTCTGTGTCTCTCTCTCTCTCTCTCTCTCTCTCTCCGGCCCTCTGTGTCTCTCTCTCTCTCTCTCTCTCTCTCTCCACAGAGTGTCGTTCCTCTTCTTCCACAAGCAGCAACCCACACCCCCCCCCAACCTCATGGCGGCGGCGGCTGCTGCTGCTGCTGCTGCTGCTGCTGCTAATAGGCTGGCGAGCCCCCAGCAGCAGCAGCAGCAGCAGACGGATGCGGAGCGTTAGCGCAGGGCCGCGCAGCATCAACAGGTCAGGGCGTGGAGGATTAGCTCCGTGCTTTCTTCCTCCCTCATCGCGGCAGCGTGATTAAATAACGTCAGAGTGATGCATGCGGGGGGCTGGCGGTGAACAGTATCACCAGGCGGTTTTTTTAGCGGCATTTCCACCCGGCGCGGCGAGCGATGCGGAAAACACTAATGTCACAGGTGGTCAGTAACTAGGCCTTATGGGAAATATGGTCCGCCGTAGACCCGAGCGTAGCAGCCATCTGGCGGAAAGGTGGCCATTTATGAGTCTGTCTCCGTATCAATTTATTTTGCTTTGTCAAACACCACTCCACGAACAGAGGGGGCGATTCATTATTTTGACTCCTTTATCTATCACCACGCACATGCGGTCATGCACACACAGGCACACACGCACGCACACACACACACGCACGGACGCACACACACACACACACGCGCGCTTGCACATGCACACTCTGTCATCTCTGAGGTCTGAACAGAAGGAAGTTTGTCGCTGCCTTAAATCCTGGAACAGATGTTCTGTGTATTTGCACCCCTGCCTGTATCTTAAGCTCTCTCTCTGTGTGTGTGTGTGTGTGTGTGTGTGTGTGTGTGTGTATCGTGCTGTTGTAGTGTGTAGCGTGACGCATCGAGTATATGTGTGTGTATGTGGCC
>PIJE02002661.1:20704-28204 GCA_002895965.2 Coryphaenoides rupestris
TGTTGCTAGCATGGTTAGCCAATGCTACGGTACATTACGGCGGTTAATTACAATAGAAAATAAAATGTCACACGCCGTCTCCTAGCTGCTGCATAACTCGACGCCGCGCCGCGACGCACTGGTGGTGACACGTCTGATGTTGTGACAGTGACACGGATGCAGGTGTCGGTTGGTGTCAGTCAACGAGGACCGCATCCTAACGCCTAACCCCACCCCCACCACCACCCCCCCTCCTCCCTGGTCACCCACCACCACCACCACAAACCCTCCTACCTGGTCACCCACCACCACCACCACTACCACCACCACCCACCACCACCACACACCACCACCACCAGAGCGGCGGCGGCGGACCGGGGAGGGTGGCCCGGCGGGCTAAACACCCGGGAGGAGGGCAGCGGCAGGGGAGGTGGGGACAGGGGGACCCACCACCACCACCTCCTCCCTTGTCACCCACCACCACCACCACTACCACCACCACCTGTCCTCCCTTGTCACCCACCACCACCACCACCACCACCACCTGTCCTCCCTGGTCACCCACCACCACCACCACCCCTCCTCCTGGTCACCCACCACCACCACCACAAACCCTCTACCACCCACCACCCACCACCACCACCACCAACCACCACCTACAACCCACCACCACCTACCACCCCACCTACCACCCACCACCCACCACCACCTACCACCACAACCCACCTCACTAGGGTTGGGTATCGTTTAGAATTTATCCGATACCGGTGCCAAACCGATACTTTTAAAACGATACCGGTGCCAAAACGGTGCCAGAACCGATACCTTCTTTAAAAAGAGCAAACAACAACCAGTGTTAATTTCGTTAACGAAATGTTTGACGAAAAATAGTGCGTTTAACGACCTTTTTCCATGACTAAGACGTGACGTTGGACGTGACCGAAAACGGATCTTTTGGAAAATAAAAAACTGTGACTAAATCTATTTTTACTTTCGTTTGACGGGGACGAAAATGTTAGTGGTGGAACGAACGGACATTCAAAATTGAATTAATTATTAAAGAGTTTTGATTCCAAAACGCGATAAGCGCATTAACAAAAAAAAAAAAGAATCGTTCTGCAAAACGCGACAACCGGCTAGTTCTCTGCACTATCATTATTATAATATAATATATTATATATAATTATGTATTATATTATTATATTTAGATATTAATTATAGTTATTATTATTTTCCCTTTCTTTCCAAACTGTGATAAACGCCACGACAGATTTCAGCAGACTCAGATATATCCGCTCGGCCAATCACAGCTCGCCATTCCCGTGACTTAACTAGCCCTAGTGACAGCTGTCAAAGTCCTGTCAGAGACAACACACACACACACACACACCACACAATATCGTAAGAGAATTTTAAGCGAAAATTATTCATTGAATGAAATAATGAATAACTTTGATGGAACAAGAGGAGCCGGTGGTTGTTTCTACAGTGGGAAAAAACAAACCATCAAAAGATCATCATAGACGGAGAATGTGAAGAAAATGCGACATTCCTGGCGGTGGTCGCTAGACCTTATTAAGACGCAGAAGCGCCTGGTCCTGTTCAACTTTAGTTGAATGAGCGTAGAAAGACTGGACGTTTTGATCAAGATCACCAGCAATGAGCTGATCAGCGTGACTACAGTCCGTCTTCTTGGTGTGTGTGTTGCCGGCGATTTCTTACATACACACACACACAAGACGGACTGTAGTCACACTTATCAACTCATTGCTGGTGATCTTGATCAAAACGTCCAGTCTTTCTACGCTCATTCAAGTAAAGTTGAACAGGACCAGGCGCTTCTGCGTCTTATAACAGTTAATAAGGTCCAGCGAGTGGGGGGGGGGGGGGGGGGGGCAGGCGCGCATTGTCGGGTTTTTATCAATCAGATGAATGCATCAAATCTTCGCGCAGTATGACGATCTATGCAATCACTAGAAGGATACCCGGTCTGAAAATGCGGTGGATATTTAAAATGGCATTTTAACTAACTGGCACGAAATGAGGACGAAATATGCGTTTTGATTCGGTACGGTTAGTACCGGTTGTACGGGAACCGGTTCCATAGTGGTAACGGTTCTCGGTACCCATCCCTACTGGTCACCCATCCACCACCACCACTACCACCACCACCAGGTTGGTTCATGACAAAACACATTTCAATCCATCATGGAAAGACATGGAAAGACAACATGTCGGACAACAATACAACGTACAGCACAGTGCGAGAGCTCTTCATGTGAGGACAAAGGATGAGCAAATTGCTGCGTGCAAAAAGTGCTTTGTGCAATCATTTGTGCAAATTCCGCCGTTGCAGTGCATAAATCGTTTTGTCCTGAGTTGGCTCCGCTGTGTTGTGTTGTGTGTGTGTGGTGTGTGTGTGGTTGTGCTGTGTGTGTTGTGTGTGTGTGTGTGTGTGTGTGTGTGTGTGTGTGTTGTGTTGTGTTGTGTTGTGTTGTGTTGTGTTGTGTTGTGTGTGTTGTGTGTGTTGTGTTGTGTTGTGTTGTTGTGTGGTGTGTGTGTTGGTGTGGTTGTGTTGTGTTGTGTTGTGTGTTGTGTTGTGTTGTGTTGTGGTGTGTTGTGTTGTGTGTGTTGTGTTGTGTTGTGGTGTGTTGTGTTGTGTGTGGTGTGTTGGTGTTTGTTGTTGCGTCAACGTACAGCACAGTGCGAGAGCTCTTCATGTGAGGACAAAGGATGAGCAAATGGCTGCGTGCAAAAAGTGCTTTGTGCAATCATTTGTGCAAATTCCGCCGACTAATTGCAGTGCATAAATCGTTTTGTCCTACGAGTTGGAACACCGACGGTAGAAGCTCAAAGTCCCTCTGCAGGTGGTGGTCGGTACAGTCCAATATGGCGCAGGCCTTCCTTACGACCTGCCGATCATAAAGGTCAGTTCACCTCAATAACATCACTGGTCACCCTGACAAGCCCCCCCCCAACCCTTTTTGCCAGATTTACGCCACAATCCAAAAAAACAGCAACCACTCAATACAAAGTTATGTAGAACTTATTCTCTTATTCTCTTATTGTACTTCTTATTCTCAAGAAATAAACATAGTTGTACCTTCTCAGAAATGGCATCCACGTTAGCCTTAAAGCCCCATATAAAAACCATCACGGTACCCAAATATTTGTAGTTCTCCAACAGATCAATCTCAGCTCCCTCGATAACTGTGAATTTGGGGATGTGTGCTGACTTCCTCAAAATCAATAATCTTGTCCTTGGTTTGAAGACACATTCAGTTCAAGGAAGGAATCCTTACACCAGGACACCAAGTCATCTGAAGCTATTTGTTTACAAAATATAAACAAGGTGAGAGAGAGAGAGAGAGAGAGAGAGAGAGAGAGAGAGAGAGAGAGAGAGAGAGCACAAACACATCGTTGGAGCGAAGCGGCGGATGAATGTAGCATGTAGCACGAGGACACCATTAACTCTCACAGTCTCTGATGATGGTCTCCAGTCGTCTCCAGTCTCCCCAAAGCCATGCATCCAATAATGATGATATTGGCACCAAGATTCAAATCAGAGAGATGAGAGAGTTTCACCGCCGTCAGACGTGGCTGCGTGGCCGTAGGATGGTCGGTAGGACCAGGATCCAGGCAGTCCTCCCGCTCTGTTAGCAGGCTGCAGACGATCTGAGGGAAACCCCTGCACCTGCGTTTGCTGAGCAGCCTGCATTATCACCCGCCTCCAACACCTTCAGAGCTAAAGATGAAAGTGTGACAGGTCTAAAATCACTCAGGGTTTTCTAGAGGGCGGGCGGGGGGGGGGGGGGGGGTGGGGGGGGTTATACACTTGGCAACGAGGACAATCGCTGAGTGCTTCCAGATCTTTTGTAGCTCAAGAGATTCTATAAAAATAAAACATGAAATAGGACACGGCTGCTCCACACAGGTCTGAGCACCGTCGCCTCCGATCTCGTCAAGGGCCTGGGCTCTCTCTGCTACGGGAACTACTTTTAGCAACAGCGTGTGAACATTAACAGCCATTTAAAAAACTTTTATTTTTTTTTTTTTTTAACTCCACTCACTCTCGTCTGCTGTGTAAAATCTTGTTTATTAAACCTCGAGCAGAACTCATTAAACCCGTCAGCTAGCTGTGTATCAGACTGAAAACCAGACTGTCAACCAGTAATGCCTTATTCCCCCCCCCCCCCCCCCCGCTCATAACACCCGGTCATTTTTTCTCACGCCGTTCCTCTCACGACGCAGCTCTTCGGGGGTTACTGCTTCTAAACTCTTGTCTCCATCTCGTCTTTGTCATTAATTTTTTTAGCCGCCCTAATTTCAGCCCTCTTCCCTCGGCCGTCGCGTGTTCCTCTGCTCGGATGCATCACGGCGCTGTGTTGTGGCCCGTCCTCACGCAATCATCTCCCCGCCGCACCCTGACAATGACGGATATCAGGGAAAAACTAAAGACGCGACGGCAGGTAGACGGACGCTTCACTTTTTGTCCCTGCTGGGTCTCGGACGCGCGCAACATGAATGTTTAAACAGCAACGCTCATCACATCTGTCCCACCGCATCAAAACACTGTGGAACAAAGCAGCCTCCGGGCACGACGCTGTCCTACTGTGATGTTGCTGGCAAGGGCATGCGTGTGATCCTGAGGCAGAAGTTGCGATTTGTATGTGTGTCTGTGTATATGTATATGTGCTTGTGTGTGTGTTTGTGTGTGTAAGTTCCAATTAGTGTGTGTGTGTGTGTGTGTGTGTGTGTGTGTCGTGTGTGTGTGTGTGTGTGTGTGTGTGTGTGTGTGTGTGTGTGTGTGTGTGTGTGTGTGTGTGTGTGTGTGTGTGTGTGTGTGTGTGTGTGCGTGTGTGTGTGTTATACAGAGGCAGAAGGAACAAGAGAACCCTGACAGATGGTGAGATAGGAAGCCTAAGATGGAACCATTGCCAAGGTTACAACAGTAATGGACTGTCATGCGCTTCTGAGACGTTTAAACACACAACACACACTCCTCTCTTCCCGCACACCGTCCACATCTCAGGAGTGGTCATGAATGAACGAATGAATAAGTCTGCATGGAATGAATGCCTGAACGGCTGGATCACACAGCCCGCTTTGTTCAGTAACCTTCAGACAACGCTCCGACAGAGGGAGACCACGAGAGAGAGAGAGAGGAGAGAGAGAGAGAGAGAGAGGAGGAGAGAGGAGAGGAGGAGAGAGGAGAGGAGAGAGAGAGAGAGAGAGAGAGAGAGAGAGAGATTTTTTAGATTTTTAAAACTCTTTTATTTTTCTGTATCAACTCTCACACACACACACACACACACACACACACACTAATTGGAACTTAAACACAAACACGCAAAGACACAAGCACATGTACCCCCACACACAGACACACAAAAGCACACACACACACACACACAAATGAAAACACACCTGAGATATTCTACAAACAGACCCGAACACACACACATCCACGCACAGACACACACACACACACACACACACACACACACAGAGACCACAAATGAACACACACAACACAAATAAGCGCACACCAGAGATTTTCTCTGGGTTTCCAGATCGTAACTGCACACCAAATCACAGCAGACCACAGCAGCGCCCGGGTGCTCGGTTGTCTCGTGCAGTCTGTTGCTGTGCTAATGAATTTTGTTAATCATCCGTTATTATGGTCGTTTATTTTTTTTACCGCATGCTAATAGAAACACCAGCCTCTCCTCCCTCCTGGACTCAGAGTGGGTGCCTCCCCACCACGCCCCAATGCGGTTTTACTCATTTAAACTGTCCACTAACCATATTATATCGCCATATTTTTTTTTTTAAACGCCAACAGCGAAATAATAAATGAGGGGAAATGGGAGTGAAAAGCGTTGCGGTGAGAGACGGATTGTGGTAGGACAGTGGAACGTCGCGCAATGACTTTTGTCTTATCGTCAATTAGAGTCGGATGCAAAAAATAAAAACGTTTAGCGCTGACGCGGGTCTCCGACGTGTGTTGTATATTCACGCTGAAACGAAGCGAGGAGAAGAAGAATCTCCTGGCGGTTAAAGTTACGCAAAGTCACCCCCGTGAGGATGACCCCAGAATACCAAAGTAGGAGGCTGAGCAGTGTGTTTGTTGGTAGTGTCGAGTGGTGAGGTCTTCTTTGTTGTTGTATTTTTTGTATATATATATACAGTATATGGAATGTTATGTATGCGTGACCCGTTGTGTCTCTTGGGATGGTTCACATGCCGTTAATAAATGTAAATTCGATCAGCTTTGCTCCGTATTTTTTTGGACACGTGTGGAGCCAAGACGAGTACAGGCTCAAGTCGGGTCTTGTAAATCATTGATGTAGTTTCTCCACTTCCACTTCCGCTCTACTTTGCTCTCATTTGAATCAGTTATTTCTTCTAGCTTGTTAGTGTGTGGGTTTCTGTTATTATTGTATTTTTTCTCTCTCCATGTCGGACTTTTCTTTTCTGCTGCTTATCCATCGGCGCTGTGTGGATGGGCGGCAATTACATCGCGATTGCGCTATTGCACTCTGACACTTGCTCAAACAACTGACACTGTTGACTTATCATTATTTGATGTGGGAAGGGGGCGGGGGGGCTGTGTGTGTGTGTGTGTGTGTGTGTGTGTGTGTGTGTGTGTGTGTGTGTGTGGGTGTGTGTGTGTGTGTGTGTGTGTGTGTGTGTGTGTGTGTGTGTGTGTGTGTGTGTGTGTGTGTGTGTGTGTGTGTGTGTGTGTGGGGTGTTCCAAGCGGGTTGGAAATGGAAATCTTGACCTTTCGTTCTTTGGACGATTTAGCCCGATTTGGCTACGTTTGAACCCAGATTTTAACATTACGGCCCACGATTAGGGCGTCGAGGGATTACTGTATTACTGTAGCTAGCTGTGGCGTGCGCTGGCTCTCTCCTTCTGTGGGATGCAGGGTGGGCTGGGTTAGCTGAAGCCCACGGCCTGAAGCCCACTCCAGGCAGACAGACAAGCCCCCGCCTCCTCCTCCCCCCTCTGAGTCACGTTATCGCTTCTTAATGATGACCGGCAGCTCCGGCTCCGGAGGACCCGCTCCCTGAAGTCCGCTAGGGGCCCGCGGCCCCCGGCAGCCGGCCAGGCCGTGCCGTCACATGGCTGATCTGGGTTACGGTTGCGGGGATACAAAAGCGACACTAATCGCCGGACATTTATTCCACAGAATCGCATGTTTTCCGTTAATGGGTCTTTGGCAAGCGAGGAATTTTTTTTTCAAATTGTCAATGAAAACGTTGAACAGACGTTTAAAGACTTATGCTTTGTTGTCAATAACTACACCTAATTATGGTTACATCCTGTAGGTCCATTAACACGCCTGTTAACGCGCGTTGTGTTCATATTATGAGGCCATCTTTAAGAGACAGACATATGATGTTGACCGCTAGCATGTGGAATACTATTAATTCCGGTTGCACTATGACGCAGAGCTATTGCGTCGACCGTTTGCTCGCATCACAGGAATGGCCGCACGCACCGACCATCTGCAC
>PIJE02002661.1:33204-35631 GCA_002895965.2 Coryphaenoides rupestris
GTTGTGTTGTCTTGTGTTGTGTTGTCTTGTGTTGTCTTGTCTTGTCTTGTCTTGTGTTGTCTTGTCTTGTCTTGTGTTGTCTTGTGTTGTGTTGTCTTGTCTTGTGTTGTCTTGTCTTGTGTTGTGTTGTCTTGTGTTGTGTTGTCTTGTTGTGTTGTCTTGTCTTGTGTTGTCGTTGTAATTAGTGCCGTCAGTAGCGGGCCATTCTTGCGGCTTTGCGCTGTCTATATTCTAACTGCTTACTTTGGTTTTGGTTTTTTGTGTGTTTGTCTTTGTTCTTTTGCATTCGCCTGTCGTTATTCGTTCCGCCTGCAACAGACACTGACAGGGTGGTGGGGTTTTTGGGTGTTTTTCACTCTCTCATCATCTTTATGGCATCTGAGCTGACACCGTACAGCGGGTGAGCACGATCGGGAGTCTTACACAATCTGGATGCGATTCGCATCACAGGCACACAGGCACAACATACACAGATAACTTCTGGACGTGTCGAGAACATAGCACGCGACACTTTCGAGGCTGGTGCACGACGTAGGTGGGGGTTGTTGGGACGAGGAATGGTGCGTTGTGCTTATATTTATTGTTAGGTGGCATATGTAGACAGACACACTCAGTGGAACACACACACACTGGCGCACACACACAAACACACACCTACGCACACAAACACTTGCACACACACTGATGTTTCCCTGTCTTTGCATGAGTATGTGGCTGTTGCCATTGCATCAAACAATATTTCACGTGGAACAAATTGCAGCGTGCGGCCGTGCCGCAGGGGGCCGACACAACGCTCGCCGTTTCTAAATCAAGGTGGTCTCCTTGTGCGATTGTGCTCAGTACACTCCCATGCCCCTCTCCCCTCTCCCCACCCTCCCGCGGTTCGTGTGGATGGCCTGGGCCTGTCGGGTGTAGCTGATTTTTGTGGCGCCTTCATCGGAGTGTCTGTCCCGCTGTTGCCCCTTTTTTTTTGGTTGTTTTGTTGTTTTTGGGTTCCGCGGCCATATTGATTCCAGTTTAGACAGAGAGAGTTCTCGGATTGAATTGTGATTAACTCCTTTCACTGGCATATTGAAAAGCATAAATAACAGGGGACCGGGGAGAGGGAAGAAATAACCTCTGGTGTTCCTGCCTTCAGGCACCAGGCTCACACAGCGGTGACATGGCATGGGGGGGAACATCGCTGCATCTCAGGGATGCTGCAGTACTATCCATGTCAACCGGGGCAGAGCGGAGAGATCCTCCTCTGGCCTCCCTCCCTTCACCCACAGGGAGCTGACACATGGGAGGCCGCAGAGAGAGAGAGACACAACACCAGCCCAAACCAAACCATCATCATCATCATCAGCGTTACCCCAAAACTAGTCTCACACAATTCAGACACAATTTAAGCCGGCGGCAGATGATCTGGGTGAAAGGGGGCGTTTCGCTTTCTTTCTCTCCCTTCATATTCGTTGTTTTTTTTTACAAAACACAACAAGTCAAGTTGTTTATTGTCATTCATCCACATACACAGTATACAGGAAAAATTCGTTTCTCACAGACCAAGGTGCTAACACACAAAAAAAATAAAATACAAAATACAACGATAGAATTACAAGGAAGTACAACAGAAAAACCTATGCGTGAACATAGTGATCAGTGTATGAACAGCGTGACCAAGATTGACAGAATGAAATATAATGAAGCAATGGAAGCTATAAGAACATAAATAATGTAAGTAATGCCCGCAACAACGCGTAACTCCGCCCCTTTGCAGACCCCGGGCAAGGTCGAGCGGGGCCGTTGAGCACGTCTGATCGGCGTCTTTGTCGTGTCCTTCCAGCGCAATCTCATTGGACAATCAGCTGGTCGTCTTGGCAACGACGGCGGCGGACGCGGGACGATACCACGTGGAGGCGGTGAATGAGCTGACGGGAGAGAACGCGACCAGCGCCGCGGTCTACCTGAGCGTTTCAGGTAACGCACGCACGCACGCACGCACGCACACACACACACACACACACACACACACACACACAATTCACAACACACAAACCCAGCCCCCTCTTCTCTGAAGGTGAAGTTTGGGTTAACCGCCGAAAATGAAAGAGAGATTTGCATCAGGGAGATGTTTTATGTATGACAACAACAACAACAACAACAACAACAACAACAACAACATATTGATGCTGTTGGCTTACTGATGAATGTTGCGTGGCTGCAGTCCGTCTCTGTTGCAATACAATCATTCACAATGCATGTGTTGTTTTGAGCTTTCAAAAACTTTTTGTTCTCTTGGTTTTATCCTTAAGTCCAAAATGTATGATATCTTATTGGTAAGTCCAGCGAGACTGTATTGTACTACAATATTCTTCGTATCCTGTACTATCAGAATACATTTTTGTGATACCGAGGCCAAAGCGGACACCTTTACAGGCCGTGGTA
>PIJE02002662.1:7500-15000 GCA_002895965.2 Coryphaenoides rupestris
ACACACACACACACACGCATACACACTCACACACACACACTCATGAGTGCCTGTCTTTCACGCTGTCTATCTCTGAGTCACATGCACCTGCAAACACACACACACGCGCACATGCGAACACACACAGGCACACACAACACACACACTCACACACACACACACACACACACACACACACAGGCAGTCAGAGAGACACACACGCACACACAGACACACACACACGCACAACATACACACTCACACACACACACAACACACACAGGCAGTCAGAGAGACACACACGCACACACACTCTCTCTCACACACACACACAGACACACACACACCCACAGGCAGTCAGAGAGACACACACGCACACACACACTCACACACACAGACACACACACGCAGACACACACGCGCACACAGAAACACACAGACACGCACACACACAAAGTCAACAGAAGGGGGAACATTGGGAAAGAGGTCTAATAATATTAAGCACACACAGAGAGAGAGAGATCTGTGGGTCGTCTCGATGGAATCCTAATACAGGCTCATGAAGACATGCATGGATTTTAAATGCGTGGATTTTAAACTGGTAATACAACGAGGGGGTCGACCGGAGCTCTCCGGAGTCAACTTACTTTCATCTTAATGCTTCGAAAACTCCGACAGAGTTTCCATAAATGATTAAGCAAAGCCAGACTGACGCATAACTCACCACAGTGGTCCATAGAAGGTGTTATTATCGAGGTATTTTCTCCCCAGATTTCAAACGTGGTCGTGCTAATTGCACGCGTTGGTTGATTTGTCTTCGCCCGCCACCATTACAACCGTCACATAAATGAAATAAAAACGATAAAATGATGATCTGCTTTTTATATATTCATGTATTCATGAAAACACCAATCAGAGATGGAGGCCACGGCAGTAAAAGCCATAAAGTGGTTCCATAATACCTGGTCATCGTAGACAACATCTATATATATATATATATATATATATATATATATATGTTTTATACAGTATATGGTTATGGTTTAAAAGCACTCGTGATGAAAATGCATCATTGATAACCTTCGACTTGACACGTGACGCCTCAACGAGGTGACGGTACGCAGGTTACGTGTGGCTAAAGCTAAACGTCGGCATCGCGGCGTTATCGGACAGACAGACAGGCAGACACGCAGACACACACGCGCGCAGACAGACAGAGCGACTGCAGCATCCATCCATCAAGCAAACAGCACATTAGCATTAGCATTGCATAGCTGCTAGCTCGCCCCCCAGACACGTGTGTTTACATTGGAGGCAACACGTCACGATTAACACCCGGGGTCCAGCTGAAGTGGCGTGAGAAGTGATGAATCTGATGTGTGTGTGTGTGTGTGTGTGTGTGTGTGTGCATGCTTGCATGTATGTGTGTGTATGTGTGTGTGTGTGTGTGTGTGTGTGTGTGTGTGTCTATGTGTCTGTGTGTGTGTGTGTGTGTGTGTGTGTGTACATGCATTATGTGTGTGTGTGTGTGTCTGCATGTGTGCATGTGTGCGTGCATGGATGTGTGTGTGCATGTCTGTGTGTGTGTGTGTATGTATGTCTGTGTGTCTGTGTGTGTGTGTGTGTGTGTGTGTCTGCGTGCTTGTCTGTCTGTATGTCTGTGTGTGTGTGTCTGTGTGTGTGTGTGTGTGTGTGTGTGTCTGTCTGTGTGTGTGTGTGTGTGTGTGTGTGTGTGTGTGTGTGTGTCTGCGTGCTTGTCTCTGTCTGTATGTCTGTGTGTGTGTGTCTGTGTGTGCATGAATGTGTGCGTGTGTGCGTGCGTGTGTGTATGGATGTGTGCATGCGTGCATGTGTGTGTGTGTGTGTCTGTATGTCTGTGTGTCATGTGTGTGTCTGCGCACGTGCATGTGTGTGTGTGTGTGTCTGTATGTCTGTGTGTCATGTGTGTGTCTGCGCACGTGCATGTGTGTGTGTGTGTGTGTGTGTGTATGTGTGTGTGTGTGTGTTTCTGCGTGCGTGCATGTGTGCGTGTACATGCATATATGTGTGCATGTATGTGTGTGTATGTGTGCACGTGTGCATGTGTGTGCATGTATGCATGTGTGTGCGTGCATGTGTGTGTGCGTGTGCGCGTGTGCGTCTGGCAACCCAACAAAAGGCTAACATCTGAGCTCCCGGCTCCAAACTCACGACCGCATTTGAAGCGACTCACAAACAACACATCAGTCGTCCCTTCAACTTGCCGGAGCACGCGCTCGCAATAAAACCTTGAAGCCACGGCGTCAAAAGCCCATAATAACCCCTTCATACGCAGAAATATCCCCGCATAGACAATCATAGGCGTACAATAGTCCGACACACTCGCGGGCGCAGGTGGACGCATTGTCACGCGCGTCGACGCAATAAATCAAAGCGGCTTTGTTCATTTGAATAGTTTCACGGAGTCACAAAGACCCAGAGAGACGACCGCGCCTTTACTGTGGTCTGTCAGGCAGGAGGTATAAGAGCGGTTGTCTGGCAACAGGAAGGTCTCCCCCGGGCTCCGCCTCCTCCTAGCTAAGTGTGGAGGTGTCCCTGAGCAAGACACCACCTAACCCTACCTGCTCCTGACGTGTTGGTTGTTACCTTGCATGGTTGACACCGCCGCCGTCGGTGTATGAATGGGTGAACGTGAGGCGACGCTGTGAAGCGCTTTGGATAATGAAGAGACACACACACGTGCTGATTTTCATTAAACAAAGTGAAGATGACGAGTTCATCGGCGGCCTGCAGTCAAATGCAAGCCGCCGAGAGAGAAAGTCGCGGTCGCTGGAAGCTTCAGGTACGCAGACGGCCTGGACTGCATGCCAAACACCCTTTACAATCACTCACATTGCTTGTTTTTACTGGAAATAAAACAATATATTCTCTGTACCGGTTCTTAAGTAACCACGGGTCAATTAAGGCTTTCTGTGCACACATCTGCCAGAGGAAGTACTGCAGGAGTGAATGCGGGTGTAAGTATTCCATGGTACTTGTTACATACTGTATGGCAATAAAGAAATCTTTAATCTCTTGGATATAGTTTATAATATACAGTATATAAAATAAGAATTGTCCTTTGTGAGATGGACTGGTCCACATAGTTCCGCATTGTTAGAAACATAACGATACCGAATACTAAAATTGCCTCAGAGAAGAGAAACAGAAAACCAAAAGCATGTAAAATGTGAAGAAGAATCGACTGCAAATAACTTAATGAGACTTTCCCAAACACACCGTTTTTGGTGGAGGTGTGAGTCAACAAAAGGGTCGCAGGTTCGAACCCCGGCTCCCCCCCCCCCCCCCCCCCTGGCTACGCCACGACTACTACAACCCTCCGTCCCTCCGTCCCTCCGCCCATCAAAAACCCCTCGGAACACAATCGGATCCCCTGAAAGACAAACACATGCATCCTCATTATCTCGGCGGAGGCAGATAGTCCTGCAGGGCAGTGAGACAGACACACAGACAGACACACAGACAGACAGACAGACCCGGGCTCCGAAAGCCTGGATCGATTGAGAGGGCCCCCCGGGACCCGCTGGGGGTTCTTGATCTACTACCAAACACAAACGTTTAGCGATGCTGTTACAAGCTTCTAGTCTGTTGTCAGAGCTTAGAATTGTATTTGAAGGCCTCTGTTTGGACAAAATATACGACGGAAAATTAATATACTTATGTTATGATATGATTAAAACTAATATGATTAAAATCAGTCATATTAACAATAAATGATGAAACAATAAATTAACTACTTACTTTTAAGTAATTACTATAAATACGAATTTGTTTGCACGATTTTTCTCGCATGTTATATGTATGTATGTAAGTGTCTAGTATGATATCACTAATAGTTGTTATATTATATATTTTTTTGATATTTGTTGTCGCCAGAACTGCATGCACTGGCAGGCGTACTGACTGGCAAAGAGGGTCTCTAATCACTCTCACACACCCACACACGCACACACGGACGCCACCACACCACACCGACACACCACACACACACACACACACACACACACACACACACACACACACACACACACACACACACACCACCTTGAACACACACCCCTCGAAACACAACACACACCACACGCACCGCCGGCGAGATACACACCTGAGATACACCACACACACATACACACACACACACACACACACACATGCGCACACTCCCTCAACCCACACACACACACACCCACACACCACACACACACACACACACACACACACACACCTCGACACTTTGCCTAATTTTTTGGCCGGCGGCGCGCTTGTTGATGAGCTCACGGTCCATTCAGACCCCCCGGACCCCCCCCGCCCTCCAACACCACCCCACCGGTCGTAACCGGGGGGGTCCGGCGAGGAGAGGGGGGTAGCCAGCCATCTCTATACAAAGCCCCCCAGTCAGCAGTCCTCTGGGGAGCACTCTAGCAAAACAGATGCTATCACCACCGCCGCCGCCGCCGCTACTGCCGCTGCTACGCTATGCTACGCTACGCTAGCCAGGGGGAGAGCTTCCAGCAGCAAAGGCCTGAGCCACCACCACCCACCCACCACCACCACATGCAGTTTTACTGAGACTCACGAGTCCCAGCCGCGCACATCGGCCCCAAAATGAGTCATTTCAAAGTCAAGTTCATTGTCTCTGACTCTCTCTGACTCTCTCTGTGTGATTATCGTGAGTATTGCCTCACGTTCACCCATTCATACACCGACGGCGATGATGATGATGAGTACAGTTGCTCGACAAAGGACGGCTCTCTCTCGCTATTGTTCAGCGAAACTATTTGCAACTCGGCAGGCACTTTAATCCACGTTTTTTTTGTCCTCCATCGCGGCAATGCCCACGACTTCAGCCGCTTTCACCGCGTCGGGTCGGGGTCGGGTCGGGTCACGTCGTGCGTGAAGTCAATATTTGCGGTCAGAATTGAGTATTCGACAAACAAGATATAACAAACCAAAAAAAAAAAGATATATATAAGCCACTCCGCTCTCCCAGCCGGACGTCTGTTTGTTAATGAGCTCGGGTTGGGATCACGAAAACCACTGGGGGGTGAGGGTGAGGGTGGCGATGACCTCATCCAACCCCCCGGACACAAACCTCCCCCGACTGACCTAATCCCGGGATCAATGAGACAGAGCGAGTGTGTGTCGATGTGCTGACACCACTTCCTGATGGAAGCACACCCGATACACACACACACACACACACACACACACACACACACACACACACACAGACCTGGCCTGTATATCCACAACATGCCAACGTCGTCACGCCGACGATGTGAATAATGTACGACGCGACGCCTTGTCTACCTCGACATAAACACGACGATTAATTCATTAATTAGACGTGAATTTGGATTGTGGAGGATATGAATATTTCATTCACAACCAGCCCTTAATTGATTTCCCCTTAATTGGTTGACCTTGAATCCATCACATTTACATTTAAGGAAGATGTGATGGTTTTTAGGATACAAGTTGCATACATTAGCGAGTTATTTTAAATGGATTTAAATAATGCTGCTGGACATATGAACTCGTGAACTTGTGGATAAGTTTAGCTCGGTTCCCCGATAGAACACCCAGAAGAACGGAAGCTACGGTACGAGACCCACTTTCCCCACAAGATACACGACGCGAATTAAAGAACCATTAACGCGTGAAGCGCCCATGATCTACGACTCCGACTGTGTGTGTGTGTGTGTGTGTGTGTGTGTCTACAAAACACTCCCAGCAGGCACACACACACACACACACACACACAGACACACACACACACACACACACCGCCTTGTAACTGCGACAGACTCGTACCTAAAGTACGACAGGGCCTGCTGGGAACAAGTAGCCTACATATTATTAAGAGAGTCTCCGACTGATCTGTCAGTCAGGCCTAATGTAGGTCGCCGAGACGTCCCCCGTGGTCTAGTCTGAGATCTGGAGAGACTCTCTCCACGGACCGGAGAGGAGAGGAGGGGAGAGGAGAGGAGATAGGAGAGGAGAGGAGAGGAGATAGGAGAGGAGAGGAGAGGAGGGGAGGAGATAGGAGAGGAGATGAGGACATTAATGGATCCAGGGGCTATGGGTGGAGTCTCGTGATGTACAGACAGATAGAACAGAGATAGCGAGAGAGAGAGACAGATAACATATGCAGATAGACAGACAGACAGACAGACGAGATGGCCTGATGGCGAGACAGACAGACAGACAGACAGATTGACCCACGAATGGACCAAATAGACAGATAGGAGATACAGATAGACAGACAGACAGACAGACAAGAACGGACTGATGGAGACATAGACAGAAAGGCAGACATAGATATAGATCAACAAATGGACCGATAATAGACAGACAATATATATACAGATATAGTACAGATAGAGAGAGAGACAGACAGACAGACCGGCGGGCGCTGGACAGACGGAAAGACAAGACAGGCTAGAGAGAGGGACAGACAGCTGGATTGGACACACAGACACACACACACACACACACACACACACCGGGAGACATTTAATCTGCTAAAGTGAACCACATTCGTCCACACAGAGCGAGTGTGTGTCGATGTGCTGACACCACTTCCTGATGGAAGCACACCCGATACACACACACACACGCACACACACGCACACACACACACACACGCACACACACACAGACCTGGCCTGTATGTCCACAACATGCCAACGTCGTCACGCCGACGACGATGTGAATAATGTACGACGCGACGCCTTGTCTACCTCGACATAAACACGACGATTAATTCATTAATTAATTAGACGTGAATTCGGAACGTGGAGGATATGAATATTCATTCATTCACAACCAGCCCTTAATTGATTTCCCCTTAATTGGTTGACCTTGAATCCATCACATTTACATTTAAGGAAGAGATCTCGCCCCCTAGCCTCTATGTGATGGTTTTTGGGATTTTTTAAATGGATTTAAATGATGCAACTGCTGCCGCTGCTGCTGGACATATGAACTTGTGAACTTGTGGATAACTTTAGCTCGGTCCCCGAAAGAACACCCAGAAGAACGGGAAGCTACGGTACGAGACCCACTTTCCCCACAAGATACACGACGCGAATTAAAGAACCATTAACGCGTGAAGCGCCCATGATCTACTACTCCGACTGTGTGTGTGTGTGTGTGTGTGTGTGTGTCTACAAAACACTCCCAGCAGGCACACACACACACACACACACACACAGACACACACACACACACACACACCGCCTTGTAACTGCGACAGACTCGTACCTAAAGTACGACAGGGCCTGCTGGGAACAAGTAGCCTACATATTAAGAGAGTCTCCGACTGATCTGTCAGTCAGGCCTAATGTAGGTCGCCGAGACATCCCCCGTGGTCTAGTCTGAGATCTGTAGAGACTCTCTCCACGGACCGGAGAGGAGAGGAGGGGAGATAGGAGAGGAGAGGAGGGGAGGGGAGGAGATAGGAGAGGAGATAGGAGGGGA
>PIJE02002662.1:22500-30000 GCA_002895965.2 Coryphaenoides rupestris
GATCCTAATGAACCCAATTAAAGCACAGCGAGCCCGGCTTCACGCGACTTAAAGGGGTGTGAGCGTGATTTGCCATCGCGGGCCATCGTGACATCACAAGTGGGGAATGAGCCACCTAGATGCGTGGCTGACGGTAGATCGGTTAACCTCGGTCGGTAAAGTGCAGTCGGCTAGCAGGTAGGCCGGTAGACCGATCTAGTCATCGTACATCTAGGAAGTTACATACTGTACACCTTTTTACTGTGAATAATAAGAATAAAGTTATCATTTTACAACAGTGGTGGTTTAGAATTGAGCGGCGCTGTAGGATTATGGATTATCAACGTTAGGACGACGACCCGGATGTGTTCAATAAATCTCGAAAGCTACATACTGTATATATATAGCCGACACTTGTGCGATTCGCTGGGTTTATGGGAGGCCTCTCTCTCTCTCTCTCTCTCTCTCTCTCTCTCTCTCTCTCTCTCTGACACACTCATAGATGACATTAGGTGTCAGATGAGATTTGATTTGCCTGTCAAACAATCAAACGTACAAATAACAACGCAGGCGTGTTGCAATACAATTCCTTCACACTGTGTAGGCTATGGAACAGCAACACAAGGCAGACCAGAGGAGGTGTTGTTTACCCAACGTAGGTCCATGATTATTATTATTATTATTATTAATATTGTTAACCAGCAATCAAATCAAGGAAAGAATTAGGTCCATTATACGTACGTATGTGGACACGCCTCAATACATTTATCTTCTATTTCGATTGTTTTTTCAGATCAATTCATGCCGAATTGATCTGATGAAATGCCATATATTGTCCCTGTCATGCAATTCCCACACACAGACACACACACACACACACGCTCACACACATATATCACAATATACACGTATATATACAAATATATATATTGCTGTGTCCATCATCATCTGTGTTTTCATCATCATGACACCGGCCAATACATTTCATATTTCATTCATTCTCGCTCTCAAAGTGTCTCTGGGGTCCTCGATGACACCTTAGGGGAGACACATTCCCCCACAAGAGAGAGAGACTATCACCCAGCAGACACATCCAATCATTCACAGGCCCCTCGTCCTGCAATCTACCAGCCATGGGGGGTGAGAGAGAGAGAGAGAGAGAAAGGGAATGAAAGAAAGAAAGAAAGAAAGGAATAAAGAAACCTACACCCTGATGGCAAACAAAGACTACAACCATCTCTAGACTCTCCCATAGAGAATGAAATTGGCCACTGATCCCCTGTGGTGCCCCTAGTAATAATAATCATAATAATAATCATAATAATAATAAGGAAATAATGCATATAAATCCAATGCAAGCTGCAAGATGGTCATGGACCTGTGTGTCTGATGTAGGGATATTTTTTTATTCTCATTCTGATCATCCTGTCTATGTCTATAATATAATATAATATCATTAAGACCAGGCTTAGGTGCGTGTCCATCTCCACCATCTCCACAGATCTCCACTCACTGCACCAATATTTTTCTCCACCATGCATCCACCTCCAACCTCAACCCCCATCCTAGTCAGAGGCATCCATGCATGGATAAAAAATAAAATAAAATGAAATAAAATACAATAAAATAAATGGACTCACCCGTCTGTCAGGATCAAGGTTGTGGCAGATCTGGTCCAGAGTTATGATTATTTTGTATTTTATTGTAATTAGATGAGATGGGTGCTGGTGGTGGGTGATGGTGTCAAGTGATGGAGAGCAAAGACAGACTCTCCTCCTCCTCCTCCACCTCCTCCTCCTCCTCCTGCTCCTGCTCCTCCTTTCTGATGGTCTGTGTTCCTCCTCCTGCTGCTCCTGCTCCTGCTCCTCCTGCTCCGGCTCCTCCTCCTGCTGCTCCTCCTCCTCCTCCTCTCAGCTCCCGCTCTCCTGCGCATGTGCGCCGAATACAAAGCACGACGTGTAAAGACTGAAGGAAAAAAGAAAGCGGCACAGCAGCGCCCCTCTGCGGTGGACACAGGGACTGCCGCGGAATACAACCTCCATAAAGACGTTTTTGTATTTTTATTGTATTTTATTGTATTTTATTGTATTTTATTTTAGTATTTTTATTGTATTTTATTGTATTTTTGTATTCTTTGCATTTTTTGTATTTTGTATTTTTGTATTTTCATGTATTTATTTATGTATTTATTTTTGTAACCTAGTTTTTTAAGTTGACTTACTTACCTGTATACATTTAGTTCTTTATAAGTATAGTTTAGAAACTAATATTTCTACATTTGATTGGTTTACATATTTCTTTGTTATAGAATATCTGCAAATGTACATGTTGACAATTGTAAATTATTGTTTTGTTTTTGCTTTTATTTACCACTCGCTTTGGCAATGGAAATGTACGTTTCCATGTCAATAAAGGTCTTTAAATGTAAAATTTAAATTGAATTGACTGCAGTGCTAAGAAAAAAAAATAAAATAAGAGATGTGATTATGCCTTTTTATTGTTGTTGTCGAATGTATGCCACATGAAATAATAGGCATCATATATGCAAATTATTGTTATGCATATGCAAATAATGTGGGGGAAAAACCTGGAATTTGGATTTGGAACATGTATTGTATTGTCAAATGTATGCATGTAGGTCTACTGCATGAAGGTTTCGACTTCCATCCTTTGAATTTGCCCCGCAGTGGTTCTAAACACGTTGGGATTAAATCTAATCCTATCCACTGACGTGTTCTAATGTAAAATTGGCCTACACAGTCACACACCACACGCACACACACACATCCGGAGGCCAGAGACCATTCAGTGACATCCCGTTTACACAGGCGAGGATACATGACGGCGTGGCACTGTCACTCTGACGACTGCCAGACGACCCGGGCCCTCCTCCGAGTCCACTACCACGCACAGTACACCCCAACTTGGGTTCGAGGGAAGTTTCATCAGCCTTCTTCCCCCCCCTTCAGGCCTACCTAAGCCCTCTCTAAACAACGTACTGTGGGGAGGGCCGACAGCGAGGTGGACATTATATATTTCGGAAAATAATACGTGTTGTTTACCGAGCAAGTGATGCAAATTGCTGCGAATGTGTGCGCTTAGCTGTTGCGGATGGAGCCATGCACGCCATGGGCACCTCGCTTTAAGTTTAGTTTAGTTTAGTTTAGTTTAGCTGCCCACACGCGCGAGAATGTGTGGATTTTCTTTTTCGGCTTTAAATTAGATTTTCTTTCCTTGTGATGGTACGGTGCCTTATGGTTTCGCAACGGCTGTTATGTAAGATAATTCTGTGGCTGGCGGTGGACGTAGGAGAGAGAAGCTCAACAGATTATTGCAGACTATAATATCGAAACCGCGTTTTTCATCAACCTCATTCAAATTGTGTATTGATCACGGAGGTTGAGCATGCGGGATACATATACATATATATTATATATTTGTGTTTTTCCCTGAAATGAAGGGAATAATCAAAAAATCACTAAACAACAACAACAACAACCTCAAAACTAAAATAAAACGTTAAGCTGGAGACTTGTAACGGTTGCTAGGAAACAGCATAAGATCATGAGGGGGAGAGAGAGGCAGAGAGAGAGAGGCAGAGAGAGAGAGGGAGAGAGAGAGGGAGAGAGAGAGACAGAGAGAGAGTGTGAGAGACAGACAGAGATACAGAAAGAGAGAGTGGGAGACAGACACAGACAGAGATAGAGACAGAAAGAGAGAAAGTCAGACAGAGAGAGTGTGTATGAGAGTGAGCGAGAGACAGACAGAGAGCGAGAAAGTGAGACAGAGAGAGTGAGTGTGTGTGTGTGTGTGTGTGTGTGAGCGAGAGAGAGACAGCTAGAGAGAGACAGAGACACACACACACACACACACACACATAGAGAGAGAGAGACACAAGCCAGCCATGTCTCTGTTTGCCATTAAACAGTACAGAAAGGTAACTGGCTCGAGATTCTTCGACAAAAAAAACCCCCAAAAACTGTTTATTCCCAGGAGAGAAGGTCTTGTCCGGCCTCTATTGATTCATTCGTGCTTTTGAGGTGTTTGGAGGTCTTGGTTCTTGGATAAACAACAGCGGGTCGAAATCAATTTGTCTCTCGGCGCCCGATGGGGAATTAAATGAAGTTTAATCGAGATCCACACGTACCTCGAGGTATCAGACACACAAGTGGTTTTGGCTCGTGTTTGGCAATTTGGTGTTGCAGGTTAAGGTTTATAGGCCGACGAATGGCGTCGTCAGATCCATCCTTAATACAAAACACTCAAACATTCAAGATTCAAGAAGGTTAATCGTCACACACACACATACAGGATATATTATGCAGTGCAAGTGGCAGATGCCCAGCGGAACGTGCAACAGAACAATACAAATATCACAAATAAATATCACAATTGAAGGGAAAGAATCGATTTACGAACACTATTTACAGTCTTTACAGGAAAAGGAAGTTAGGAATGAGAAATGTGAGCAAATAGGCAAATAAACAAGCAGGCATATCAAGTTATGTGCATGGGTGGGGGGGCAGTGAGGGGCCCTAGTGAGGTCAGAGTTCACAATCCTGATGGCCTGCAGAAAAGAAACTCGCAGTTCTCGCAGCGTGACTGCGGAGGCGCTTGCCTGACCGCAGAAGTTGGAACAGGTCGTCGTCGTCGTCGTCGGGGTGGTGAGGATCCTGATTTCAAAAAATGAAAACTAAGCTGGAACAATATGACCTTTTACCTTGGGCAAGGTAGAGGTCAGTTGATTGTATGTTGCCAAGGCAACATACAAACAAGGAGGCTCGTTACCGTACACCCGTGACCAAAAGGAACCTTTCAGCTTCGGTTTATTCCATTTTTCTTTGTAAAAATACAAAATTCACTGAACCAGTTTCAAGTTTCCGCGTCTCACGAGCACCTGTGGGATTTCACACGCAGGATACATCACCCCACCCACCCACCCATGAGAACAGAAAACTCCAGTTCAACTTCTTGATGCTAAACACTTAAACCTGTGAAGCCCTCTCATATATAAAACATAAAAATCTGGTTCCCTCCTCCGCTCACCGCCTGCTCGCCGCCACCAGGAATCAATCAATCAATCGATCGATCGATCAGTGAATAAATCAATGATTCGACCGCTGAGCTCGCAGTTGGGTTTGCCACACAGGCGAGGAATTATAGGCCTGTACATTATGGGTGGCATATCATTTCATTGATGGTCGATTGGGGCGACTCGACTGGGGGAACGGCGGCAACGGACGGAATGGAATGCGATTATTGACTCATCAATGGCACCCAAACAATACCGCAGAATCTCGGTCGCCGGCGTGTGATTGGTGGAGCAGAGAGAGAGAGAGAGCGAGAGAGAGAGGCAGTAATTCATCATGGCCGACAAGCTCAGCATTCCTGGGTGACAACTCTTAGTGGAGGAGGAAGGAGAATTGTTTGGTTTGTGAGGAAATACTTCCATTACAATATGAATACAGAACCCGGGGTGCCCGGCGGATACGGTTCAGGTCAAAATTAAAATAGTTGAGATGCTCCTTGCTTGTTTTCATGTTTAGAAGTTGAAGTTGAAAAGACTTGCATGGTGCCCACACGTTATTAAGCAAAAAAATAAACTAATGATTGATTATTGACCATAGATAATCCTAAAAAGTGTTTTTAAAAGGTTCTGCAACCTCCCAAAAACATATCATGAAGGGAAATTAGGAATATGGTCGTGGAATATTTGAAAAAGGTAGTTATTTGTTAATTATTTAATTATACTTCAATTGAAACTGAAAGCCTTTTATCAATTTTACATTTTAAATCCTAAATGTCCAACTAAATCGTAAGCAGAAGTCTATAAACACTGACAATACAAACACAATGAAGTCATAAATAACTCGTAAATGGTTTCATGATCATCATTTTAATGCTCTTCATTATTTTTGTTTATCAAGCAATCATAGACAGCAGGATTCAAGGCAATGCAGGTGTGGTTAATTTCATATTTCACAATGACAAAAGTGTGTGAGGTATTACGACGTACACAAGGTGATATTATTAACAGTTCATTCTAGGAGAGCGAGAGGAGAGAGAGAGAGAGAGAGAGACAGAGGAGAGACGGAGGAGAGCGAGAGAGAGATAGAGAGAGAGAGAGAGAGAGAGAGAGAGAGAGAGAGAGAGAGAGAGAGAAGAGACAGGAGGAAGAGGAGGAGACAGAGAGAGAAGAAGAGAGGAGAGGAGGAGGAGAAGAGAAGGAGGAGGAGAAGGAGGAAGATGAAGAAGAAGGGGAGGAGGAGGAGGAGGAGGAGGAGGAGAAGGAGGAGGAGAAGAGAGGAGGAGGAGGAGGAGGAGAGAGCGAGAGAGTTGGAGGAGGAGAGAGAGGAGGAGGAGAGGGGGAGGAGAGGAGAGGAGAAGGAGAGAGGAGAGAGGGAGGAGAGGAGGAGGAGGAGAAGAGGAGAGGAAGATGAAGAGGAGAGGAGGAGGAGGAGGAGAGGAGAAGAGGAGAGAAGGAGGAGGAGAGAGAGAGGAGGAGGAGAGGGAGGAGACAGAGAGAGAGAGTGGAGGGAGGGAAAAGGGAGAGAGAGACGTCACGAAGAGGAGGAGGACACAAAGTTAGGAGGAGGAGGGAGGATGAGGAGGAGGGAGGAGGAGGAGGAGACGAGAACAGAGTGAGGAGGAGGGCTGCCTGGTAAAACAACCTATGCTCTTGATGATTATCCGCCATTAAACAACTAGCCAGCGGACTGTTTTGGATGCAATGACTGCTTTTCGCCCCTGGGTGTCGCCAAAGAGCACAAAACGGAAATCTTCGAGATCGGCCTACCTTCTCTCTCTGAGTCACCCGCAGCTTCTTGGCCTTCTCCTCCGCCTTCTCCACCTCCATCACCTCCTTCTCCTCCGCCTTCTTCTTCTTCTTCTCCTTCACGTCCTCGCCGGGGGAGAGCGCCGTCTCCTTCTCCTTCTCCTTCTCTTTCTCCTTCTCAGCGGCGGCGACGATGGTCTTGGCCTCGCCCCGGAACCTGGGCACCAGCGGCGCGATGTAGCTGCCCACGAAGGCGTGCACGCTGCCCGGCCGCGGGTACGACAGGTACTGGGTGAAGCCCTTCCTGGGCGACGTGTCGGCCGGAGGCGGAGTCGGAGGCGGAGTCGGCAGAGTGGGAGGAGCATCCTGGACAGGGGGCGGAGGAGGAGGAAGGGAGGAGGGGAGCGGTTCCTTAGGCTCGGTCCGGCACGCGACCGGAACGCCGACGAGAACGCGTTCTCCGACTCCGGGAGGGGTCTCCTGCTGTTGCGGTCGTCGATGTTGTCGTTGTCCTTCTACGGTCTTGTCGTCGGCCACGCCCACGCCAAAGTAGCTGTTGACGTGCTCGGCCAGCGTGGCGTAGGTCTCGTCCACGTTGGCCGACAGCGCCACCGGGGGGAACAGCGGCAGCGTCTGCCTGGCCACTGAGGGGGAGGAGGAGGAGGAGAAGCTCGTCGTCGCCGCCGAAGTGGGCCCCTCCAAGGCCGGAGGGGGCGTGCGCCGGTCTTCCACGGCCGCCGTCTTCG
>PIJE02002662.1:35000-55000 GCA_002895965.2 Coryphaenoides rupestris
TCAAACCCTAAGGGAAAATAATATACCATTACGTACTGTGTTAACAATACACACACGACAACCGTAAAACTATTAAACAATTAAGGTCACGATTCGGCCTATTCAGTAAATGCTGGACGACAATCCCAAAGGGCGAATATATACTGTAGTATTGGGTTGGCCGGGACGTTCAAACAACTCTGACAAAAGACTAGAGGTTAGAGTGTGTGTGTGTGTGTGTGTGTGTGTTAGGGTGTGTGTGTGTGTGTGTGTGTGTGTGTGTGTGTGTGTGTGCGTGTGTGTGTGTATTCGGTAAGTAAGTGGCCTGCGTTTGAATAAACAAATGAATCCTGACCGAGCGTCGAACACATGCCTTCCACAAACACACACAATATGACAGGAATATCTCCCCCCCCCCCCCCCCCCCCCACGCTCCACGGCTAAACATACTACAATTAAATGGAGGGAGTGTGGCAGGGCGGGACTTGAACTCACAACCGTTTCGGCCCGAGAGTTGAACTATGACTGAAAATGTGAGCACGAGAGAGGAGGCTGACTCAGCTGTGTGTGTGTGTGTGCGTGCGCGTGTGTGTGTGTGTGTGTGTGTGTGTGTGTGTGTGTGTGTGTGTGTGTGCGCGTGTGTGTGTGTGTGTCTCACGTCTCGTGGCATCACGTCTCCGCTATAGCCTCTCGCTCGTCCTCAGCAGGAGGACACCACAGCTGGTGGAGTCACGATCGCTCTCTCTCTCTCTCTCTCTCTCTCTCCTACCTCCTTTCCTTTCCTTCCTTCCTTCCTTCCTGGCTCCCTTCTCTGGTGTCACATGACATGCAAATAACATGCCTTCGACCAGGAACATGTTATTTTCAACGGCATTTTGATGCGGTTGTTTGGTGTTGTTTGTTGTTTCTCACAGTAGGTTTAGGAAGACCGTCAGCAGCAACGACGCAGAATAACACAACGCGCAACACAATCTGTTAGTTCAACACAATCCAGTCAAATCCAATTACAAAAATAAAACTGAAAAGTAATCTGTCAATCAACACCACCGCCGCCACCACCAGCACCACCACCACCACCACCAACGCCGCCGCCAGAAGGAAACCAAAGCAAAACCAGCCTCAGCATCCGTTCCGGTGGTTACCATGGCGCCCCAGTTTCCGTGGTACCGAAGTGGTACCTCCTCCTCCCCACTCCTCCCCTCCTCCCCCTCCCCTCCCCCTCTTCCGGCCTATTAAACCATCCTTCGTTAATCCAATTCATCAATCCCTCCTCGCACCCCAGTCACAAATATCCCGATCCACCACCCACACCCCAACACTCCACCCTCCCAACCACACACCTCCCACCCCCCCCCACCCCCACCACCACCACCACCACCGCCACCACCCCACCCCCCGGGGTACCCGATCCTAATGAACCCAATTAAAGCACAGCGAGCCCGGCTTCACGCGACTTAAAGGGTGTGAGAGTGATTTGCCATGCAAGCCGTTTTTCGCAATTGCCATGTGACTACCGTCTGCGTCTCGTGACATCACAAGTGGGGAATGAGCCACCTAGATGCGTGGCTGACGGTAGATCGGTTAACCTCGGTCGGTAAAGTGCAGTCGGCTAGCAGGTAGGCCGGTAGACCGATCTAGTGATCGTACATCTAGGAAGTTACTTTACTGTGAATAATAAGAATAAAGTTAACATTTTACAACAGCGGTGGTTTAGAATTGAGCGGCGCTGTAGGGTTATGGATTATCCCGCACACGGGCGTAGAGATCAACGTTAGGACGACGACCCGGATGTGCTCAATAAATCTCGAAAGCTACATACTGTATATATATAGCCGACACTTGTGCGATTCGCTGGGTTTATGGGAGGCCTCTCTCTCTCTCTCTGCTCTGTCTCTTAATCTCTCTCTCTCTCTCTCTCTCTCTCTCTCTCTCTCTCTCTCTCTCTCTCTCTCTGACACACTCATAGACGACATCAGGTGTCAGATGAGATTTGATTTGCCTGTCAAACAATCAAACGTACAAATCACAACGCAGGCGTGTTGCAATACAATTCCTTCACACTGTGTAGGCTATGGAATACCAACACAAGGCAGACCAGAGGAGGTGTTGTTTACCCAACGTAGGTCCATGATTATTATTATTATTATTATTATTATTAATATTGTTCACCAGCAATCAAATCAAGGAAAGAATTAGGTCCATTATACGTACGTATGTGGACACGCCTCAATACATTTATCTTCTATTTCGTTTGTTTTTTTCCAGATCAATTCATGCCGAATTGATGTCATGAAATGCCATATATTGTCCCTGTCATGCAATTCCCACACACCGACACACACACACACACACACACACACATACATATCACATTATACACGTATATATACATATATATATATATATATTGCTGTGTCCATCATCATCTGTGTTTTCATCATCATGACACCGGCCAATACATTTCATATTTCATTCATTCTCGCCCTCAAAGTGTCTCTGGGGTCCTCGATGACACCTTAGGGGAGACACATTCCCCCACAAGAGAGAGAGACTATCACCCAGCAGACACATCCAATCATTCACAGGCCCCTCGTCCTGCAATCTACCAGCCATGGGGGGTGAAAGAGAGAGAGAGAGAGAAAGAGAGAGAGAGAGAGAGAGAGAAAGGGAATGAAAGAAAGAAAGAAAGAAAGGAATAAAGAAACCTACACCCTGATGGCAAACAAAGACTACAACCATCTCTAGACTCTCCCATAGAGAATGAAATTGCCACTGATCCCCTGTGGTGCCCCTAGTAATAATAATCATAATAATAATCATAATAATAATAAGGAAATAATGCATATAAATCCAATGCAAGCTGCAAGATGGTCATGGACCTGTGTGTCTGATGTAGGGATATTTTTTTTTTCTCATTCTGATCATCCTGTCTATGTCTATAATATAATATAATATCATTAAGACCAGGCTTAGGTGCGTGTCCATCTCCACCATCTCCACAGATCTCCACTCACTGCACCAATATTTTTCTCCACCATGCATCCACCTCCAACCTCAACCCCCATCCTAGTCAGAGGCATCCATGCATGGATAAAAAATAAAATAAAATGAAATAAAATAAAATACAATAAAATAAATGGACTCACCCGTCTGTCAGGATCAAGGTTGTGGCAGATCTGGTCCAGAGTTATGATTATTTTGTATTTTATTGTAATTAGATGAGATGGGTGCTGGTGGTGGGTGATGGTGTCAAGTGATGGAGAGCAAAGACAGACTCTCCTCCTCCTCCTCCACCTCCTCCTCCTCCTCCTGCTCCTGCTCCTCCTTTCTGATGGTCTGTGTTCCTCCTCCTGCTGCTCCTGCTCCTGCTCCGGCTCCTCCTCCTGCTGCTCCTCCTCCTCCTCCTCTCAGCTCCCGCTCTCCTGCGCATGTGCGCCGAATACAAAGCACGACGTGTAAAGACGGAAGGAAAAAAGAAAGCGGCACAGCAGCGCCCCTCCGCGGTGGACACAGGGACTGCAGCGGAATACAACCTCCATAAAGACGTTTTTGTATTTTTATTGTATTTTATTGTATTTTATTTTAGTATTTTTATTGTATTTTATTGTATTTTTGTATTCTTTGCATTTTTTGTATTTTTTGTATTTTGTATTTTTGTATTTTCATGTATTTATTTATGTATTTATTTTTGTAACCTAGTTTTTTAAGTTGACTTACTTACCTGTATACATTTAGTTCTTTATAAGTATAGTTTAGAAACTAATATTTCTACATTTGATTGGTTTACATATTTCTTTGTTATAGAATATCTGCAAATGTACATGTTTGTAAATCGACAATTGTAAATTAGATGTTTTGTTTTTGCTTTTAATTACCACTCGCTTTGGCAGTGGAAATGTACGTTTCCATGTCAATAAAGGTCTTTAAATGTAAAATTTAAATTGAATTGACTGCAGTGCTAAGAAAAAATGCCTTTTTTTATGCCTTTTTATTGTTGTTGTGGAATGTATGCCACATGAAATAATAGGCATCATATATGCAAATTATTGTTATGCATATGCAAATAATGTGGGGGAAAAACCTTGAATTTGGATTTGGAACATGTATTGTATTGTCAAATGTATGCATGTAGGTCTACTGCATGAAGGTTTCGACTTCCATCCTTTGAATTTGCCCCGCAGTGGTTCTAAACACGTCGGGATTAAATCTAATCCTATCCACTGACGTGTTCTAATGTAAAATTGGCCTACACAGTCACACACGCACACACACACACACACGCACACACACACATCCGGAGGCCAGAGACCATTCAGTGACATCCCGTTTACACAGGCGAGGATACATGACGGCGTGGCACTGTCACTCTGACGACTGCCAGACGACCCGGCCCTCCTCCGAGTCCACTACCACGCACAGTACACCCCAACTTGGGTTCGAGGGAAGTTTCATCAGCCTTTTCCCCCCCCCCCCTTCAGGCCTACCTAAGCCCTCTCTAAACAACGTACTGTGGGGAGGGCCGACAGCAAGGTGGACATTATATATTTCGGAAAATAATACGTGTTGTTCATCGAGCAGTGATGCAAATTGCTGCGAATGTGTGCGCTTAGCTGTTGCGGATGGAGCCATGCACGCCATGGGCACCTCGCTTTAAGTTTAGTTTAGTTTAGTTTAGTTTAGCTGCCCACACGCGCGAGAACGTGTGGATTTTCTTTTTCGGTCTTTAAATTAGATTTTCTTTTTTGCGCAGTCTTCCTTGTGATGGTACGGTGCCTTATGGTTTCGCAACGGCTGTTATGTAAGATAATTCTGTGGCTGGCGGTGGACGTAGGAGAGAGAAGCTCAACAGATTATCGCAGACTATAATATCGAAACCGCGTTTTTCTTCGTCGTCGCAACCTCATTCAGATTGTATATTGATCACGGAGGTTGAGCATGCGGGATACATATACATATATATTATATATTTGTGTTTTTCCCTGAAATGAAGGGAATAATCAAAAAATCACTAAACAACAACAACAACAACCTCAAAACTAAAATAAAACGTTAAGCTGGAGACTTGTAACGGTTGCTAGGAAACAGCATAAGATCATGAGGGGGAGAGAGAGGCAGAGAGAGAGAGGCAGAGAGACAAAGGGATACAGAGAGAGAGAGAGAGAGAGAGAGACACAGTAGACACAGAGAGAAAGTCAGACAGAGAGAGTGTGTATGAGAGTGAGCGAGAGACAGACAGAGAGCGAGAAAGTGAGACAGAGAGAGTGAGTGTGTGTGTGTGTGTGTGTGTGTGAGCGAGAGAGAGACAGCTAGAGAGAGACACACACACACACACACACACACACACACACACACACACACACACATAGAGAGAGAGAGACACAAGCCAGCCATGTCTCTGTTTGCCATTAAACAGTACAGAAAGGTAACTGGCTCGAGATTCTTCGACCAAAAAAAACCCCCAAAAACTGTTTATTCCCAGGAGAGAAGGTCTTGTCCGGCCTCTATTGATTCATTCGTGCTTTTGAGGTGTTTGGAGGTCTTGGTTCTTGGATAAACAACAGCGGGTCGAAATCAATTTGTCTCTCGGCGCCCGATGGGGAATTAAATGAAGTTTAATCGAGATCCACACGTACCTCGAGGTATCAGACACACAAGTGGTTTTGGCTCGTGTTTGGCAATTTGGTGTTGCAGGTTAAGGTTTATAGGCCGACGAATGGCGTCATCAGATCCATCCTTAATACAAAACACTCAAACATCCAAGATTCAAGAAGGTTAATCGTCACACACACACATACAGGATATATTATGCAGTCTGAAAGTGGCAGATGCCCAGCGGAACGTGCAACAGAACAATACAAATATCACAAATAAATATCACAATTGAAGGGAAAGAATCGATTGACGAACACTATTTACAGTCTTTACAGGAAAAGGAAGTTAGGAATGAGAAATGTGAGCAAATAGGCAAATAAGCAGCAAGCAAAAGGCCTATATAAACAAGTTTATAGTGCATGGGTGGGGGGGGCAGTGGGGGGCCCTAGTGAGGTCAGAGTTCACAATCCTGATGGCCTGCGGAAAAGAAACTCCCGTTTTAGTCTCTCTGTTCTCGCAGCGTGACTGCGGAAGGCCTTGCCTGACCGCAGAAGTTGGAACAGGTCGTCGTCGTCATCGTCGTCGGGGTGGTGAGGATCCTGATTTCAAAAAATGAAAACTAAGCTGGAACAATATGACCTTTTACCTTGGGCAAGTAGAGGTCAGTTTGATTGTATGTTGCCAAGGCAACATACAAACAAGGAGGCTCGTTACGTCCACCCGTGACCAAAAGGAACCTTCAGCTTCGGTTTATTCCATTTTTCTTTTGTACAAATACAAAATTCACTGAACAGTTTCAAGTTTCCCGCCTCTCACCGAGGCACCTGTGGGATTTCACACGCGGATACATCACCCCACCCACCCACGCCATGAGAACAAGAAAACCAGAAAACTCCAGTTCAACTTCTCCAAGGTTTTCTTTTGAACAGCTTTAAAACCTCGTGAAACCCCTCAGTATATAAAACATAAAATCTGGTTCCCTCCTCCGCTCACCGCCTGCTCGCCGCCACCAGGAATCAATCAATCAATCGATCGATCGATCAGTGAATAAATCAATGATTCGACCGCTGAGCTCGCAGTTTGGTTTGCCACACAGGCGAGGAATTATAGGCCAGTACGTTATGGGTGGCATATCATTTCATTGATGGTCGATTGGGGCGACTCGACCGGGGGAACGGCGGCAACGGACGGAATGGAATGCGATTATTGACTCATCAATGGCACCCAAACAATACCGCAGAATCTCGGTCGCCGGCGTGTGATTGGTGGAGCAGAGAGAGAGAGAGAGAGCGAGAGAGCGAGAGAGGCAGTAATTCATCATGGCCGACAAGCTCAGCATTCCTGGGTGACAACTCTTAGTGGAGGAGGAAGGAGAATTGTTTGGGTTGTGAGGAAATACTTCCATTACAATATGAATACACAACCCGGGGTGCCCGGCGGATACGGTTCAGGTCAAAATTAAAATAGTGGAGATGCTCCTTGCTTGTTTTCATGTTTAGAAGTTGAAGTTGAAAAGACTTGCATGGTGCCCACACGTTATTAAGCAAAAAAAAACAACTAATGATTGATTATTGAACATAGATAATCCTAAAAAGTGTTTTTAAAAGGTTCTGCAACCCACCAAAAACATATCATGAAAGGAAATTAGGAATATTGTCGCGGAATATTTGAAAAAAGTTAGTTATTGAATTATACTTTAATTGAAACTGAAAGCCTTTTATCAATTTTACATTTTAAATCCTAAATGTCCAACTAAATCGTAAGCAGAAGTCTATAAACACTGACAATATAAACACAATGAAGTCATAAATAACTCGTAAATGGTTTCATGATCATCATTTTAATGCTCTTCATTATTTTTGTTTATCAAGCAATCATAGACAGCAGGATTCAAGGCAATGCAGGTGTGGTTAATTTCATATTTCACAAAGACAAAAGTGTGTGAGGTATTACGACGTACACAAGGTGATATTATTAACAGTTCATTCTTCAGTGCAAAAAAAAAACGTGGCGCTCCTAACCTCCACAAACATGGTCCGCTGTACAACATTCCCCCCCCCCCCCCCGAGTAAACATGCTCTTCAACATAAACGCAGAAAGACGATTAACGATTAATGTAACTTTGAAAGAGACTTTTAAGTTTAAAAAAAAAGAATCGTACGTCCTATTCACTGAAGCATGTGCTTTATTCAGTAGTCTAATCATTTCTGAGACTTTCGCCACGACTTGAACCATAATTTAAATAGAATCGGGTAGAGTAGAGTAGAATTATACAAAGTGCATTCAGTGTATGAAGTAGTCCGCACAAAGTTGTCATGTGACCACAAATACGGACACCTCATCATCGACTATTAGTCAAGTATTGTTCACCTCAAACATCACATGCTTGTTTTTTCCCTCGACCCTTTCGGACCCGATTCCAACTCCCTGTCCGTCATCTCAGCTCCGCCCCCGTCGGTCAAATGACCAAACTAACCTTACGTAAGCCCCTCCTCCTCCTCCTCCACCACCGCTGTCCAATCAGCTCACAGCTTGGAGGAGAAGAAGGGCACGCCGCCGCCCTCGTACATGTCCGCCCGGAGCTTGGCCCAGTCGGCCAGCCGCTGCAGGGGCCCCTTGGGCAGCGAGAGGGCCGCCGCCGCCGCGCGCAGGCTTGCCGTTCGTTGCGCCGCATGTAGCGCTCGCCCTCGGCCTTCAGGAAGTCCGAGGCGCGCCGGCCGGCTCTCGTCCAGCGGCACGTCGGCGGTCAGCGGGGGTTGAAGCGGAAGTAGACGCCGGGCGGCAGCAGGGCGTCGAGCGTGGCGTGCACCTCTGGGGTGGGGGAGAGACAGAGAGAGACAGGGAGAAGACAGGGAGACAGAGAACAGAACAGAAAGAGAGGAGACAAGAGAGGGACAGAGAGAACAGAGAGCGGGACAGAGAAATAGAGAGAGAGAGAGAGACCGAGAGGGACAGACAGATAAGAGAAAGAGAAAGAGAGGGACACGAGATGGGAGAAGGACAGAGAGAGACAGACAGACAGATGAGACAAGAGCAGAGGGAGAGATACAGAAAGACAAACAAAGAGAGGAAACGGAGAGAAAGACAGAGACAGAGAGAGACAGAGAGAGAGGACAGATAAAGAGAAAGAGGAGGGAGACAGAGAAACAGAGATACAGACAGAGAGAGAGAGAGAGAAACAAACAGAGAGACAAACAAAAAGAGAGACAGACATAGAGATAAACAAAGAGAGAGACCGAGAGAGACAGACATAGAGACAAACAAAGAGAGAGACCAAGAGAGACAGACAGAGAGACAATTGAAATTGAATTGAAAGAAGACAAGAGAGAGACGAGAGAGAGACAAAGAGCGACAGACAGAGCGACAGACAGAGAGAGAGAAACAGGAGAGACAGAGACACACAGACAGAGACAGAGAAAGACAGAGAGAGACAGAGAGACAGAGAGAGAGAGAGAGAGAGAGAGTGACTGGACCAACGCACCCGATTTTAGGACACATACGTTCAAAACCACACACAACACACACACATTCAAACACACACACACACGTTCAAAACACACACACACACACACACACATTCAAAACAACACACACACGTTCAAAACACACACACACACATCAAAACACACACAGACACACGTTCAAAACACACGCACACACACGTTCAAAACACACACACACACACGTTCAAAACACACACACACACGCTCACGCACACACACGCGCGCACGCTCACCCTCGGTGTCGGTGGCGCTGCTGATGACGTTGGTGAGCTTGGTGCGCAGGCTGGTGTGTGTGGCCGCCTGCTTGCCGTACAGCGCCTGGCCCGTGCCCAGCGACACCACGCACTGCAGCGGCGTGTCGGGCCACAGACACTTGCACTCGTGGACCGCCAGCGCCGTGGGGTTGTTCACCAGCAGACCCCCGTCCTGGGGAGGGGGATGAGAGAGAGAGAGAGAGAGAGAGGGGGAGAGAGAGAGGGGGGGAGAGAGAGAGAGGGGGTGAGGGAATGAGAGATAGGGGATAGAGGGGGAGAGGGGGATGACAGAGAGAGAGAAGGAGAGAGGGGAATGAGATGATGAGAGAGGGGATGAGGGGGAGAGAGAGAGGGAGAGAGATAAAGGGGGGTGAGAGAGGGAATGAGAGAGAGAGAGGGGGATGAGAGAGAGAGAGAGAGGGGGAGAGGGATGAGAGGGGATGAGAGAGAGGGGATGTGAGATGATGAGAGTGAGCGGGATGAATGAGAGTGAGATAGGGATGGGAGAGAGAGAGGGGGTGAGGAGAGGGGGAGAGAGAGGGGATGAGAGAGATGGGGTGAGAGAGAGGGGATATGAGAGAGGGGGAATGAGAGAGAGGGGGTGAGAGAGAGAGAATGGGAGAGAGGGGGTGAGAGAGGGGATATGAGAGAGGGGGAATGAGAGAGAGGGGGTGAGAGAGAGAGAGGGAATGGGAGAGAGGGGGTGAGAGAGAGAGGGAATGATGAGGAGAGAGAGGGAATGAGAGAAGAGGGAATGAGAGAGAGGGGGGTGAGAGTGAGAGAGGGAATGAGAGAGGGGGTGAGAGAGAGGGATATGAGAGAGAGAGAGGGGTGAGAGAGAGGGGGATGAGAGAGAGGGGATATGAGAGAGAGAGAGAACTTTATTAATCCCGAAGGTTGCTCAAAAATAACAACAACAACATAAGAATAAATACAATCAAATAATAAATGTGTATATAAGTGTATCAGAATAGAATAGAATAGAATAACAATAAAGTAATCTAAGTATATATTTAGATTAAGAATTAAGAATTAGACGTAGATTTAACATGAAGAATACAGTCTGACAGGAAAGTTGATTCTTTCTTCCAATATTGACCATAGTTTGGTCTCTCCAGCCCCACCTGGTGAAGGTCCTTGCCCAGCAAGAACTCCTGGAAGTACCCGGGCGCGGCGGACGAGGCGCGGATGGCCTGCCACATCTTGTGCCGGCAGTCTCCGAGGTAGTGGGAGCGCGTGCCCGGCCGCAGGCGGTAGTTCCGGAACACGTAGGCCTTCAGCGGCAGCCCGCGGTTTACCAGCGTGCTCACCGCCGACACCTTGGCGGCGACACGGGGGAACTGAGCGTCGATATACAGTACCGTGCGTTAGCCACCGCGGGTTCACGAGTGGTGCTCACCGCTGACACCCGGTGGCGACGCGAGGGGAGTAAATCAATAACCCTAGAAAATGAAGAGTAGCTGGGCAAGAGGATCTATTTGTTTTATAAAATAAAAAATAAAAATTATGTACAGTGTCATTATTTGTATTCTTTATCTCTCTCTCGCTATCTGCGTTCTCTCTCTGTTCTGTCTGTGTTCTCTCTCTCTCTCTGTCTGTCTGTGTTCTCTCTGTCCGTCTGTCGTCTGTGCTCTCTCTGTCCGTCTGTCTGTCTGTGCTCTCTCTGTCCGTCTGTCTGTCTGTGCTCTCTCTGTCCGTCTGTCTGTCTGTGCTCTGTCTGTCCTGTTTGTGGTGTGTTCTCTCTGTCTCTGTCTTCTGTCTGTCTGTGCTCTCTCTGTCTGTCTGTCTGTCTGTTCTCTCTCTGTCTGTCTGTCTGTTCTCTCTCTGTCTGTCTGTCTGTCTGTCTGTCTGTTCTGTCTGTCTGTGTGTTCTGTCTCTCTGTCTGTGTGTTCTGTCTGTCTGTCTGTGTGTTCTGTCTGTCTGTCTTCTCTCTCTCTGTGTGTTCTGTCTGTCTGTGTGTTCTGTCTGTCTGTGTGTTCTGTCTGTCTGTGTGCTCTCTCTCTCTCTCTCTCTCTCTCTCTCTCTCTCTCTCTTCTCTCCCTCTCCCCCTCGCTCCCTCCCTCTCCTTACTTTAGGGCAGTTTGGACCGCGGGCACTCTCCACCATCAGTCCCTCGCCCATCCTCTCCCTGAGGACAGAGAGACACAAAAACATTTAAAAAAAACATCCAATGTAAATCACATGCATAGGAAAGGCATCCGCTACAAAAAACCACCACTAGATGGCGATAAAGGGGAGGAGGTAGGAGGAGGAGGAGGGGGACGGACTTGAGGATGCTCTCCCACACGTCGCTGTCGTAGAAGGCGTGGCTCCAGCCCATCTTCACGGCGCCCAGGATCACGTTCTGCCGGAACACGTCGGAGCCCAGCTTGCGGTACATGCGCTCGCACTCGTCCAGCGGGATCTGGAACACGCCCAGCATGAAGGCCAGGATGGATCCTATTGGCCCGGGGGGGACCCGAGACCGACCAATCAGACAAGACAGAGGAGGAGGAGCCAGATGTGGAGATATGTGTGTGTGTGTGTGTGTGTGTGTGTGTGTGTGTGTGTGTGTGTGTGTGTGTGTGTGTGTGTGTGTGTGTGTGTGTGTGTGTTTGCAGACGTCACACCTGTGCTGACACCACAGATGTAGTCGAACATCTCGTGGACGGGTTTCCCCGTGAGTTCCTGCAGCTTGTATAACATATGCAGCGCCATCAGACCCCTGTGACGCCACGCCCCCCACCACCACCACGCCACCAAAAAAATAAAGAAACGAAGTCAGTTACACGTAACAATCGACAAGAACGGAACAATACGTCACCTCGGCTGTTTCAGTTTTATCCGTGTGAAAGGTATTTTGCAGCAATATATCACTGTGGTACATAAAGATGAGAATAGAGCCGGTTTCGAGCATTCAGAGTCATAGTCATCTGCTTTTCGCCCCTGGGTGTCGCCAAAGAGCACAAACTGAAATCTTCGAGATCGGCCTACCTTCTCTCTCTGAGTCAACCCGCAGCTTTCTTGGCCTTCTCCTCCGCCTTCTCCACCTCCGTCACCTCCTTCTCCTCCGCCTTCTTCTTCTTTCTTCTCCTTCACGTCCTCGCCGGGGGAGAGCGCCGTCTCTTCTCCTTCTCCTTCTCTTTCTCCTTCTCCGGCGGCGGCGACGATGGTCTTGGCCTCGCCCCGGAACCTGGGGCACCAGCGGCGCGATGTAGCTGCCCACGAAGGCGTGCACGCTGCCCGGCCGCGGGTACGAACAGGTACTGGGTGAACCCTTCCTGGGCGACGGGTGTCGGCCGGAGGCGGAGTCGGAGGCGGAGTCGGCAGAGTGGAGGAGCATCCTGACAGGGGGCGGAGGAGGAGGAAGGGAGGAGGGGAGTGGTTCCTTAGACTCGGTCCGGCACGCGACCGGAACGCCGATGAGAACGCGTTCTCCGACTCTGGGAGGGGTCTCCTGCTGTTGCGGTCGTCGATGTTGTCGTTGTCCTTCTACGGTCTTGTCGTCGGCCACGCCAAAGTAGCTGTTGACGTGCTCGGCCAGCGTGGCGTAGGTCTCGTCCACGTTGGCCGACAGCGACGCCGGGGGGAACAGTGGCAGCGTCTGCCTGGCCACTGAGGAGGAGGAGGGGGAGGAGAAGCTCGTCGTCGCCGCCGAAGTGGGCCCCTCCCCTTCGTCCCGGGACTCCGCCCCATCCAAGGCCGGAGGGGGTGTGCGCCGGTCTTCTATGGCCGCCGTCTTCATCATCATGGCGGTGGTCTCGGCGGCTCTGGAGGAGGAGGAGGATGAGGAAGAGGAAGAGGTGGAGGGCCGGTGGAGGGGTTCCCGCAGAGGTGCCGTCGACCAGAACCCGAGCCGCATTGGCTCCGCCCACGCCTGCCGCCGCCGCCAAACTCCCGGGGCCTCAGGCGGGAGAGCTTTGCGATGAGGTCCGCGCGGCAGACCACCTTGGTGACGCTGTCCAATGTGCTCCTGATCCGGGACATGCGTCTAGGACTCGCTTTGCTTCTTTGTTTGTATTTCCTACGTTACGGCAATAATGTCGTTTTGTTGAGACACTTCCCAAACCAGCAAATGACATACGTTTAAGTTGCTCCGGTATCTGCCAAAGGAACAAATGAGAAGAGAAATTGCAAGAATAGGAATAAGAAGCTATGAAAGCAAGACTGGGAAAATGTACAGTACATGTGGGTTATGGTAGGGGCAGTGAGTGTGCCAATTTCAATTTAATTCGGTCCAAAAATATTATTTAGCAAATAATTTGCCATGGTTGAGCGTCTGTGGGTCTGCCAGGAATATCAGCTTTGTTTTCATCTAAAACAGGCCCAGGTATCAAACTGAGTGAATAGAAATACATTTAGAGACTCAATTGTCATTATATATATATATACTGTATTATACTATATAATGTAATGTTTTTACATTTTTGGTTGGTGGTGTGCCACTGGGATTGTATTTTCTTCTGTAAAAAATATGCCTCGGCTCAAAAAAGGTTGAAAACACTGGGGGTAGGGCACCACAATAAACTGTAAGTGTCCCTGTAATTGCAGCCAGTGGTTGGTAGAGGGCGCTGTCGGCCAGCCAGCCCAGGTTGTCATGGTGACGCGTCAAAACAACACCGAAGCAATCTCTGGTTGTTCAGCCGAGGTGCAGCAGGTACGTGCCGTCTCCAAACAACAACAACATAATCACACCACCCTGTAGGTAGTGATAATAAATGCATATTTCATAGCTTTTTTTTTTTAAATGTTTTAATTATAATTATAAAGGTTTAATTATGATTAGAACGTTAGTCTCTAATTGTTATTATCTCAACACACTGAGCTCAGAATGCACGTCTGATTCTTACATATAGTACCTTTAATATTATTAAATATTAGTTATTAAAAATAATAACTATAAAATATATAACTACTGTAACAGGGGGAGCGACTGTACTACACTGCACTACACAATGGAGGAAGAGAGATCCTCGTCCAGTTTGAGTGTCAGGGCGGAGGAACTGGTGACGATGGTTCTTGAGCGGGCACAGCGGGCGGCGGCGGTGCCCGACTCGAACCGACCGCCAAGCAGCACCTCCCAGACGCCGGACATCGACTGGAGTGTGTGTTGTTGCGGCGGCGGCGGCGGTGGCCGGGGGGACTTCGACGTGGAGCTGGGGCGGACACTAATCTGGGACTACGTCCGCACACCGTCGCCATCCTGGGAGGTGGACCCCCGCTGGCTCCTGGACCTGACGTTCCTCGACACCACGACGACGGGACGGAGGAGGAGCAGGGAGAAAAGGAGGAGGCGAAGGAGGAGAAGAAGGAGGAGGAGGATCACACCTGCCACCTCAAAAGGTCCTCCTCCATCTCCATCGCTACCGGGCACGGTGGAGCATCCCGACCCGCCTGGCGCCGATCCCCTAGGGAGACGGCCTCGGTCTACTTCTTCGTCGTGGTGCGGCAGGGGTCAAAGGTCAGGTCCCCCCACCAGGACCAGGACCACTACCAGAACCACCACCAGGACCAGGGCCACCAGCAGGACCGTGCTGGAGGCGTCCTACGTGGTGGAGTCCACCAGGTCGGTCCACGTCGTGGGCAGGACCCGCTTCAGGGAGCAGTGGCTGCGGGACGTGCTGGAGAGCAAGGTCCTGCTCAGGCACGCAGTGATGGACTTCTAGACTCGACCAATCGATCGTCGCCCTGCTAGACTCAACCAATCAATCGTCGCCCTCATAGACTCAACCAATCGAGCGTTGACCTCCTAGACTCATCCAATCCAGTGTCGCCCTCCTAGACTTAACCAATCGATCGTCGCCCTCCCAGACTCACCCAATCGATCGATCACCAGTTGGGTTCAACCTCCTAGACTCAACCAAGCGATCGTCGCCCTCCCAGACTCACCCAATCGATCGATCGTCGGTTGCGTTCACCCTCCTAGACTCAACCAATCGATCGATCGTCGGTTGCGTTCACCCACCTAGACTCAACCAATCGATCGATCGTCGGTGGCGTTCACCCTCCTAGACTCAACCAATCGATCGATCACCTGTTGCTTCACCCTCCTAGACTCAACCAATCGATCGATCGTCGGTTGCGTTCACCCTCCTAGACTCAACCAATCGAGCGTTGACCTCCCAGACTCAACCAATCGATCGATCGACTCTTCTTTTTTTCACACACAGACAGTACTAATAGAAGAACGCGTTTATAAAATATAATTTCAAGAATAAAGAGTTGACATTTTACTGGTATATTCATTGTCGGGGAATTTGTATCGTATTGATCGATTATTGAATTGTGGACCGATTTCTATTGATCTGTTATCGGGTTGAGTGTTAATCTATTGAACCATATTAGCAGCGCGGTCCATTTAATTGAAGTAAATGGACTGAAACTCACCGTTTATCTGAAGAAGCAGAGCTATGCTAGTTAGCTCGCTGATAGCAGCGGCGGGTGGAGAGCGGAAGTGACGTCTTTTGTTTTGGCCGCACCACTTCCGGTCGGTAGAGGGCGCCAGAGACACGAATTACATTTATAATTAATCACCAGAAAAACACTAATAATAATAATAAATAATATAATAATAATAATAATAATAATAATAATAACAAAAACAATAATAATGTAGTAGTAATAATAATAACAATATAAATAATCATAATAATCATAATAATAATAATCATAATAATAATACAACAACAGCCAAATAATACAAATAATAATAATAATAATGATAATGATAATGATAATGATAATGATAATGATAATAATAATAATAACGATAATAATAATAATAATAATAAAAGCATCACATTTGTCTGGTATTATTATTCTGGAATAATAATAAATGTATATTTATACAGTGATTCATACATAATTTATTGTAGAACAACTTCTGAAAGCATTGCTTCCTATTCATACCCCCACATGTAGGGTTATGGACTCTAGTTCCTATGTTACTCACTAACTTAAATAGTTCAGAGCATTTTTGGAATCATTTTAACCATTTTAAATCATTTTAAAGGTACAAAAGCCACCACCAACAAATGCTCCTGAAATCAGTAGTCTGTCTGTCGTCTGCAGAGTTACACATTTTGTTCTTGTGATGTTGGGGCCATTGGTTATGTTGATGTTTGCAGCAAAATGACGCATATTATGCAATACACATGCAATCGCAGAGCTGGCTGACAGGCGAGAGTTTTTAGGCTGGTCTCCATTCAACCAAATTAACCAACCGATGTTTTGTGATTTGTCTGTGTGTGGTGTGTGTGTCTGTGTGTGTGTGCAGCCTTTCACTTTCTGCATAATGCATTTTTCTTTTTCAAATACTCCCAAAAAACATCTACTTTTTTTTTTTCCTTTCAGCCATTCTCTCTATTAGCCTCATCTGTAACCATTCGTACCCCCGGCCGCGACACGTTTGCGTTCGCAGCTCACCGGCGAAATTTGAATAAAGAACGCATTCCCCGTAATTTAGTGGCGCCATTTCAGATTACAACCCCGAAGAGATGGATGTTATGAGGATAAAAAAAAAAGGCTTTCATAGCCCTGACATCGGTGTGGCCTGCGAAAGACGCGAAAGCAGGACAAATGCGACGCGGTCGTGCATTAACCACGCGGCCCCTGATAGGATCACGCTCGCTGGTTAGCCCTTTTTTTGTCGTGTGTTGGTTTGTTCTTACCATAGCTATGTATACCGTGTGACTTAGCACATCGGATTGGCTCCTGTGTGGGGTGTTTGGAAGAAATAAAATACATCTTCCAGAGTCTACGGGGGCTTTTTAAATCGTGCGTTAGACCCGCGTGGGCTAATAAGACGGAGGTGTACCCCCTGCCGTGTGATCGGCCGAGAGTTGTCAGTTCCGGGACGTATAATTGCCCCCGTCTCGGGCGCACGGCTCGGTTCACGCGTCGACGTCTGTTTCCGTTTCCGGTGACAAAGAGCCTCCCCTTTAAAATGCAGCCATACCCCACCCCCCCCTTTAATAGTGCTTGGGCCGGACTGACGGTTGAATGCGTGTGTGCGGGTGCTAATGATAAAAAAGGAGGCAGAGGCAGAGCAGGAAGCCATTTTATTTGTACGAGGCGCGAGTCGAGGGGAAATTGGTCAATTTGTGTGTGTGTGTGTGTGTCAAAATGATGTTTTACCCCGGCCCCTGAGTCCCCGCCAGGAGTGTCTCTGCGACAGACACTAAGTAAGACCTGGTGCACATCGACTATTCTGAAGTGATGGTGGGCTTGGCTGGGTGGGGCGGCGAGGGCGGTGTGGTGGTGATTTGGATTCGGCGCTCACCATTTATTCAATATAACTCGTTACGCTGTGCGACTGTTTGCCTGACTCGTGTCCCCGACCGGATTTCTGGCCATTCAACAAACAACGACAACAACAACAAAGCCCTGAGCTCACTTGGCACTATGTCTGTCATCTCGCTCTCTGTCTCTCTGTCTCTCTGTCTCTCTGTCTCTCTGTCTCTCTCTCTGTCTCTCTCTGTCTCTCTCTGTCTCTCTCTGTCTCTGTCTCTGTCTCTCTCTGTCTCTCTCTGTCTCTCTCTGTCTCTCTCTCTGTCTCTGTATCTCTCTGTCTCTGTCTCTCTCTCTCTCTCTCTGTCTCTGTCTCTGTCTCTCCCTGTCTCTGTCTCTCTCTGTCTCTGTCTCTCTCTCTCTCTCTCTCTCTCTCTCTCTCTTACTGTAACAGGGGGAGCGACTGTACTACACTGCACTACACAATGGAGGAAGAGAGATCCTCGTCCAGTTTGAGTGTCAGGGCGGAGGAACTGGTGACGATGGTTCTTGAGCGGGCACAGCGGGCGGCGGCGGTGTCCGACTCGAACCGACCGCCAAGCAGCACCTCCCAGACGCCGGACATCGACTGGAGTGTGTGTTGTTGCGGCGGCGGCGGTGGCCGGGGGGACTTCGACGTGGAGCTGGGGCGGACACTAATCTGGGACTACGTCCGCACGCCGTCGCCATCCTGGGAGGTGGACCCCCGCTGGCTCCTGGACCTGACGTTCCTCGACACCACGACGACGACGGAGGAGGAGGAGCAGGGAGAAAAGGAGGAGGCAAAGGAGGAGAAGAAGGAGGAGGAGGAGGATCACACCTGCACCTCAAAAGTCCTCCTCCATCTCCATCGCTACCGGGCACGGTGGAGCATCCCGACCCACCTGGCGCCGATCCCCAGGGAGACGGCCTCGGTCTACTTCTTCGTCGTGGTGCGGCAGGGGTCAAAGGTCAGGTCCCCCCACCAGGACCAGGACCACCACCAGGACCAGGACCAGGGCCACCAGCAGACCGTGCTGGAGGCGTCCTACGTGGTGGAGTCCACCAGGTCGGTCCACGTCGTGGGCAGGACCCGCTTCAGGGAGCAGTGGCTGCGGGACGTGCTGGAGAGCAAGGTCCTGCTCAGGCGCGCAGTGCTGGACTTCTAGACTCGACCAATCGATCGTCGCCCTGCTAGACTCAACCAATCAATCGTCGCCCTCATAGACTCAACCAATCGAGCGTTGACCTCCTAGACTCATCCAATCCAGTGTCGCCCTCCTAGACTCAACCAATCGATCGTCGCCCTCCCAGACTCACCCAATCGATCGATCGCCGGTTGGGTTCAACCTCCTAGACTCAACCAATCGATCGTCGCCCTCCCAGACTCACCCAATCGATCGATCGCCGGTTGCGTTCACCCTCCTAGACTCAACCAATCGATCAATCGCTTGGGTTCACCCTCCTAGACTCAACCAATCGATCGATCGTCGGTTGCGTTCACCCACCTAGACTCAACCAATCGATCGATCGTCGGTTGCGTTCACCCTCCTAGACTCAACCAATCGATCGATCACCGGGCGGCGGGGGGGGGGGGGGGGGGGGGGGGGTTAATAGGTCAGGGGATTTAGCTAATTTCCGTCGCGTTGGAGGACAATAGATCGAGTCCCGGGCTGCTCCGTCGTTACATCATTGTGTCATCCTTGCGATGACTAATGCTCCCCCCCCCCCCGCGATGGAATCCCATCCCCGCGTAGAGAATGGATAGGTCACCACGGAGATGACCTCAACCTGTGTGTGTGTGTGTGTGTGTTCGTGTGTGTGTGTTCGTGTGTGTGTGTTCGTGTGTGTGTTTGCGTGTGTTTATGGGGGAGTCAGTGACTGTGTGTGTCGGTGTGTGTCGGTGTGGTGTCGTGTGTGTGTGTGTGTCTATGGGCGAGTCAGTGACTGTGTGTGTGTGCGTGTGTGTGTGTGTGTATGTGTGTGAGAGCGCAAGTGAGTCATTTAATTTCCATTCTCATCTTATAATCTACTCCTTTCTCTCTCTCTCTCTCTCTCTCTCTCTCTCTCTCTCTCTCTCTCTCTCTATCTCTGTCTCTCTCTCACTCTCCCTCTGTCTCTGTCTCTCTCTCTCTCTCTCTCTCTCTTAATGCACTTCCGAATGTAATCATGATGGAAAAATATTTGTAAAAAAACACACATCTGTATCAAACACACACACCACACACACACACACACACACACACACACACACACACACACACACACACACCATAAACCAATTAAATGAGTAATAAAACAATGTTTACCACTGGTGAAAGTGTAATACTGATAAATCAAATTGTCCTGATTGTTTCAAGATATTTCTCAAATTGTTTTAATTACTTCTCATTAAATCCGTACAAATTGCTCTCACCAAGTCAATTAAATCGGCGGAAGTTACAGT
>PIJE02002663.1:5414-61109 GCA_002895965.2 Coryphaenoides rupestris
GGGGGGTTTCATTGAGTTTGTAAAAAGGAGTAGCCTACATGAAGTTTTTTTTGTTTTTAAACATACTATATGTTGGTTTTTCCTCAGTAGGGCATGCATTAGTGTAGCGTCGTAAGCTAGGGATATATTACAGTGTACTAACAAGCAGTGGGGTAGGAATGAAGGACGAAGAAAAGGTGAAATAATAAGATTAGAAACAAGAATACATAAGGTTTTGTTTACTCGGCCTTCACCATATACTGTCTGTCACTAAACGCTTTCTGTGGAGTGGAAAGCACAGATGATCTGTTCTCTATAAATAAATAATTTTGGTGTGAGAAGTACTTCAACATATGGCGTACACGTCAATCGACAATATTTGACAAAATTATTATTCTTTTCAGGTTTCGTATTTCACATTTGTTCAGCACTGATCACCCGAGAGTTGGAACAGACCTGTGTCTAAGGTCCTATACGATCACTGTTTCACTGTGTATTACTAAAATAGTTCCCTTTTGTGTCCCCAAATGACAAGCCATTCGTTATTCAAGTAAACGTCTTCTCGGAAATAACGTTTGGTTTAAGAAACATTCTTGTTGCTTGCTTTTGTATTTTTTTTTTTAAAAGAACACTGTTAACATCCCGTTTAGAAAGGTCTTCACTGGCACAAATTAACTAAGACTTGTATTTGGCTTATGTGTTTTTTTTTTGTTTGTAGTAATCAGAAATGACCAAAGTCATTCGCCAAGCTGCCTGTAGTGCCAAGGCACGCGTTAAGACAAACATGTGTGTCTACACAACAAAGAATCTTTTTTTTTTAAAATAAATTAATCGTACCCCACAATGTCATACAGGCTGTCTTCTGTCCACGTCTTTCACTAATGTCATGTACATCATTGGAAAAACACATGTTATTCTGGTGAATACTAAGAAATCTCCCTTCGCCCCCAAAAAAAGGAGTTTGAATTTCAGGGATAATCGCACACGCGCACGCACACACACACACACACACACACACACACTGCGACTCTCGTAACGTCTATGCGTTCCGTGTGATGTTACTGTTACTGTTACTGTGGATTCAGCCAATCGGCAGCACAGGAGGCACAAAGGGGCGTGTGTCCGCGCAGACGTTACATGATTGAATCCGTGATGGATCACATGATGGAGCGACGCCTTCTTTTGGGTTAAAAACGTCCACAGTGCGTGCAGTGCCGCTCGTCCGCCACCGGAGGCAGCCGAGAGCATCAACCAATAAGACAATTCATCTTGAAATGTCAATAAATACGACTCGTGCTCGCCCCCACCCCTCACCCACGTGTTCTGGCTCAATATATTAGCATACGCACAGTCAAAACTACACCCTGCCTAAGCCTGCAATCTCGGGGATTAGTGCAGAGGAGAGAGAAGGTTTCTATACGGGGGTGACACCAGCATATTTGACCAGCATACCCGGTGTTGTAAGTGCAATGGGAATGGTGTTAAATTGTTGACTACGTAGTGTGGGGACGGATGTTACTAGAGACTAACGTCCACTGGTTGCTTCTTATACGGCCAGTGGATTTTCTACTGGCTTGTAGAGTCTACAGTGCTACCTCCTATAAAAACTACCCCCCCCCGACGCACAGTTTCACAGCTAACGCTAACGATCCTATAACCTAGCTACCCGGGATCACCCCTCCCCCCCCCCCCCCCCTGTGTTCAAATATCACAAGAAGATTCTGACAGTGTGGGTGGTGGAGGTGGAGGCGGTGCAAACCATAGGGCTAAAGCGATGCGCGTGGGGGTGTAGTATGCGCGGGGGGGGGGGGGGGTTGGAGTTTCTACAGAGGGGGGGGAAACAGGAAGTCCGCTTGTCTAAAACCACCCGTGCGTTCGACCAGGAAGACTCTAAACAGCTCCCCCACTCAACTCTCTCCCCTCCACCTCCACCTCCATATCCCTGGTCGAACCCATCTCCCTCAGAATAAAGGGAGGGTGGCGGTGTGAGGGAGGGAGGGGGAGCAGGGGGAGCAGGGGGGAGCAGACTATCTACTCAGCTTGCCCGAGCACTTGCCCTCGCGGCTGCAGCCCCGCCCCTTGGAGAGGTGGAAGGGCATGGCGGCAGTGGCGGCTCGCGCCTGCCGGCCGCAGCACGTCTCCAGGTGGTGGTGGTGGTGCGGGTGGGAGCGCCGCGCCGGCGGGGACCCTGAGAAGCTGGGGTGGCGAGCAGCTACGCCCCAGGCTGCCCTTTGGGGCTCCGGCTCCGCTCCCGCCTCCGCCGCCACCGGCACCGGCACCGGCACCGCCGCCACCGCCGGCAGTGACTCCGTGGTGGTGGTGCTCGTGGCGGGAGGGGCGATGAGCTGGCGGAGCGATGCAGGGACAGGGAGCTACGTGGGAGGCGCTGGCGCTGCGGTGGTGGTTGTAGTGGCTGTAGTGGTGGTGGTTGTAGTTGTAGTAGTGGTGGTGGTGGCTAGGGGGCCGCTGAGGGAGCCTCCTCCTCCTCCTCCGTGCTGCTGGATCGGGGAGCGGTGGTAGTGGTGGTGGGGGTGGAGCGGGGAGCCCCGGGACCCCACTCCCCGGGAACCCTGCACCAGCTGGGCCAGGCAGGACAGCAGGTCCGAGTCGCTGGTGCTGCTGCTGCTGCCCGCGCAGATGCGGTACCGCCGGAGCCTGGGTGGGCCGGAGCAGAGAGGATGAACCACACTTAATGAGTTGATGGATATGATGGATTATGATTGTTTTTACACTTGCTCCAAAGCACCTTGAATATTTCACTGTATTTTAAAGTGTGCTATATAAATAAAATTCATTATTATCTTATGAATCACAGTCGAAGATGAATACGAATTCAGCAGCTAGCGAATCTCAATGTGTTGTTATAGTTTTTTGATTGATTTGGGTGCAACATGGCGACTAGACTCGAGGCAGCTTGTTGCCGTGGCGATGATATATATGCTGGTTAGGGTTAGGGTTATATACAGTATCTACCTTCCCTCCACTGTGGAGCGGCTCGGGGGTTTCCCAGGAGGGGGGCGGGGCTGCAGCTGCTGCTGGGCGGCGGCCGGCGGGTCGGAGGCGGCGGCCGGGGCGGGGTTGACCGGCCGGGGGATGCGGCTCTTGCGGGACAGCGGGCTGGACGAGGAGAGGGAGAGGGAGAGGCGGTCGGAGCGCGAGCCCAGCAGGGAGTCCTCGTCCTGGGAGCGGTCCGAGGAGGCGGACGACAGCGGGTCGCCCCGGGCGGTGGCGGGCAGCGGGAGGGAGGCGGCCATGGAGGGCCGGCGGCGGTCGGACAGCGAGGGGGAGGCGGTGGGCGAGGGGGCGGGGCCCTGGTGCTGCTGGTAGTTGGTGGTGGTGGTGGCCCTCTTCAGCAGCAGCTTCTCCTTGGCGGAGCCCGGCGGGGGGGCCTCCAGCAGGCTGGCGGGCTCCAGGACGGGAATGCGGCTCTGCCGGCGGCCGGGGTCCCGGTGGGGGGGCGCGGCCGATGTCGTGGCGGTGGGGGTGGGGGAGATGCGGGTGGGGCCTACAGGCTCCGTCGGGGCTCCGTCGCCAGAGACCTGGGGTTGGGTTTCCACGGCAGCAGCAGCATCAGCATCAGCAGCAGCAGCATCAGCATCAGCAGCATCAGAGAGGGCGGGGCCGGGGCAGTTCTGGGGGGCTTTGGGCTTGGGGGAGGAGGGGGACGAGGGAGAGGGGGGGGCTCCGTGGCTGGAGTCCCCCTGGCTCTTCGGAGGGGACGGCGAGAGGCGGCCGTTGACGAACGACAGGCTGTGGGGCGAGCGAGGAGAGGAGGGCGAGCGAGGGGAGCGAGGAGAAAGAGGGGAGCGAGGAGATCGGGGGGAACGGGGTGGGGAGGAGACGCGGCTCTGCACGGGGCTCTGGGCCTGGCTCTGGGTCTGGCTCCGGTCCCCGTGGGGATGGTGGACCACCAGACTCTCAGCCAGCGGGTGGGGGTGAGGGTCTTCTTCCGTGGGCGTGCCCGGCCCGGCGGGGGGCGCGCGGGCCCGGAGAGGCGAGCGGAGGTCGCGGTCACCGCGTTCGCCACTGTGCTCCGTCGTCTCCGCGTCGCCCCGCCTCTCCAGCAGGAGACACTGTGGGCCGCTGTCCGAGCCCGACTGGGAGGAGGGCCCAGCAGAGGGCCGCTGGGCCGTCAGCTGAAGAGAGGGAGGAAGAAGAAGAGGAGGAAGAAGAAGAAGATGAGGAAGAGGAAGAGGAGGAGAAGATGAGGAAGAGGAGATGAGGAAGAGGAGGAGGAGGAGAAGAGAAGGAGGAGGAGGAGGAGAAGATGAGGAAGAGGAAGAGGAGGAGGAGAAGAAGGATGAGAAGATGAGGAGGAGAAGATAAGAAGGATGAGAAGATAAGGAGGAGAACATAAGGAAGAGGAGGAGAAGGAGAATGAGGAGGAGGAGAAGAAGATGAGGAAGAGGAAGAGGAAAAGAAGGATGAGAAGATGAGGAGGAGAAGATAAGGAGAAGTATAAGAAGATGAGGAGGAGGAGGAGGAGGAGGAGGAGGAGAAGGAGAAGGAGAAGACGAGAAGGAGGAGGAGAAGGAGAAGGAGAAGGAGGAGGAGAAGATGAGGAAGAGGAAGAGGAGGAGGAGAAGATGAGAAGGAGGAGGAGGAGGAGATGGAGGAGGAGGAGGACGAGGAGGAGGAAGACACATGTGTTACTTGAGCAGTCAGCGCCGAAGGGAAAATGGAGGAAGAGTAATATTCGGGTATAATATGCTGTGTGGCCTGTTGCTGAAGGCCTACAACATGTTTGCTGTGTTGTGTCGTAGTGCTCCAGCAAGAGAAGAGAGCTAACCGGACTACAAGAGTCTACACACAATGTTTGGTTTTCTTAAAAAACAACAACAACAACAACAAAAACAAACAAACACAAATCAATGGGATATTATTATTATGATGGGATGTCATGTTTGCGGCGGTGGACAGCATGCGACGCCATAGCTACCAAGCAGTGAGTACAAAACCGGCAAGGCGGAGGAACAGGAAGGGGTCACGCAACTTGGCAGGGGGCTTCAACGAGGAGAGGGTGAGAAACAAATAGAGGGAGAGAGAGAGGAAGACCAGCAGAGAGAAGACAAAGACGATCTGAAACAAAAGAGACCGTGCGGCCGGTGGTCATGACTCCACATTCCGGTACACACACACACACACACACACACACACACACACACATGCGACAGTCACACGCATACACCGTACGCACACACACACGCGCGACCTCTATCCGGGTCACAACAACAAGAACAACAAGAACAACAAGAACAAGAACAACAAGAACAACAAGGGGGAGGAGGAGGAGAAGGGAGAAGGAGGAGGGGGTGGTGGGTGGGGGGCGTGTCTAGACACTGAGCATGCTCTGTCTGGACTTGGACCTGCACCACAATGCCCCCGCCCCCCCTCGCCCCCCAACTATTTATGTAACTGGGTTTAATGGAGAGAGCTGCCCGGCAACAACAACAACAACAACAACACGATGACTCAGCCAATGAAATTAAAGCGTTCAGTGCCGATTCAAAAACAAAACACAAACAAAAAAATATGCAGCGTGACAAAAAAAACAAACTACAAATTATTATTTTAAAAAAATGATGATGATGAGGAGGAGGAGGAGACGTTGCGGGAGCTGAGATGGCGGTTTTGTGGAGGCAAGCGATTCAATCAAAGCGCATTCTGATAGGTTGTTGGGGGTGGGGGGGGCGGAGTCCGCGACCCCAGCAGCCAATCACCTGCTGCATCTGCGCGCGCGTGATACGTATGACAGAGGGGAACTTGGCGTGGGCGGCGCCGGCCGGGATAGCGGGCAGTTTCCTGCGGGCGGGGGTCGGTGACGAAGATGACGAGGGCAGAGGAGGAGGAGTAGGCGAAGGTGGAGTCTGCTGCTGCTCGGCAGACAGGCTGCGGCGAAGGCCCACGGCGGCGATGGCGGTGGCGGCGGGGTGGTGGCGGTGGTGGCAGCGTAGGTGCAGGGGGTCCGACAGGGTGTTGGCGGTGGTGGTGGTGGTGGCGGTGAGGAGGAGGGCGGTGTTGTTGTTGTTGTTGTTGTGGGGGCTGGGGGAGCGTAGCAGGAGGGGGATGGACGTCGCCCGCCGTACGACCACCGCCACCTCCTCCTCCTCCGGCAGGGACGGAGGAGAGGTAGGGAGCTAGGAGACGGGGAGGAAGGGGAGAGGGAGGGAGAGAGGGAGAGAGGAGAGAGGAGGGAGGAGGAGGCGTGAGGAAGGTAGTGAAGCGAGGAGGCTGAAAGCGTTGAGGTGTGGAGGCACAGCGTGAGGGTGAGCATGTGGACCATCCCAGGTTTGGAGGATAAAAGTTATTTTCGACCGTCTGCTCGTGTGTGCGTTGATGCGATGCACTAATTTGTGAAATGACACGGAACCAAAGACAAAGAACGTCCCCAAGCCTGGAATGGTCCACGCGTGACGTGAGGAAAGGTAAGGCTTAGCGTCGTGGCCAAACAAAAAACTAAAAAAGTTGCGGTTGTGTGCTGAAAACAACAAACGACAACCTGAGGTTTGGGCAGTGTGGCGTTATCAGGGGAGGGTGTGGATTTGGGGGGGGTGGGGGGTTCTGAATGTGAGTGGGAGGGGCCAAATCACAGTGATCAGGACAATTGAATCCACTATTGCCGCTTTCATCAAAAGTACGGATTTCAATGAAATGACCCGACTGTGCAAGACTTCGGCGAGATCCAGGATCTTCTACAATTGAGAGGATGATTGATGATGCTCGGAGAAGGATAAAAAGCCGGATGGTTGAAAGCTTCAGACTTCAGGGGTAAAGAAGGGCGATAGAATAAAGAGAATAAAGATCATGAACAGCGAAGGAAGCAAACAAATCATCACATCGGCAAGCGAACCAAAGCCCAGAAACGGAACGGAAACAAAGCAATCTGTCGACAAAACTCGTAAAGTAAACTTTGCCAACAAGCACAAGCGAATGCAATTGCAAATGAATTTTCGCAAAATTAGATTAAACATGAGTAATAATATGAAAAAAAGAAATACCAATCATAGTGCAATTCAAAGCCATGAGCTCTCTCTCTTCGTTATTCCCCATCAGATCTGTTGTTATCTCAAATAATTTGTTCACGTCATCTCAAATACAGAGGAAGCCAATGGTGATCGCCCACTTTGCTGGGACACAGAAGCACTGAGATGTGACTGGTGACCCCAACTGCACATGGACATCACCACCCATTGCAGTGCTATCGCCAGAACTCTGACACTGGTCAGCGTTTTAGCACGGGGTATTGTATATGACACACATCACGCATGGCGTTCACATGTACTGCATGTGCGACGTGTTCGGTGAACGCGGCGGCGGGCCCCTCTTACCTGTGTGAGGACCCCCTCGGCCAGGGCCTCAGCCGGGCTGGTCGGGGTCACCGGCGCCATGTTCCCGCCGGGGGGGAACCCTACGCTCTGCTCCAGCCTGTCCCCCTTGGAGACCCCCGAGGAGGAGACCTGCGTGGGACCCGGGCTCCCCCTGCCCCACCCGGGACTCTGCTCCCCTGGCTGGAGGATCTCCGGTGCCTCCTCCTCCTCCTCCTCCTCCTCCTCCCCCTCCTCCACCTCCTCTGCAGACGGGGTGCCGGCGGCCTTGGGCCCCGGCGACCCGGTGGGCCGCTCCAGCATCCCCCACTCGCGGGAGTCCACGTCCTGCCGGCCCGAGCTCAGGTTGAGCATCACGAAGCTGCTGGGGGCGTCGCCGCCCTGCTCCGGGGAACCGGGGGAGGCCGGCTTGTTGGGGGAGGAGCCTCGGCCGGACAGGAAGTCCTCGTCGTAGTGCCACACCCTCTCCAGCGCCTCCCCGACGGCGGTGGTGGCGGGGGCCTGAGCTACCGGGGCTACCGTGAGGGCAGAGGGGCCCCGGTCCCCGGCCTCCCTCTCCTGCATTGGAGGACCGCTCTGCTGCTTGGGGGAGCTGTAGGAAATGAGAGAAGAAGAAGAAGAAGAAGACGAAGAAGAACAATAAGAAGAAGAAGAAGAAGAAGATGAAGATTGTAAATTGTTCCTTCCCAATTGTTAATTTCTGTTCAATGTTCAATGTTACGCACCAATTCACAAAAGCACATTCCTTGTCTGTGAAAACTACTTGTCAATAAACCGGATTCTGATTATTAAAATAGTAAAGTGTCTAATGGACGAGGAAGAAACTCCCTTTTCTCCGTTTATCCGAGAGATGTGCGAGGAGAGCGAACGCACCAGGCGTCCACGGCGAAGCGCTCCGGGCTGGGCTTGGACTCCAGGCTCAGCCGCCTCTCCAGCTCGAAGCTGTGGATGTTGCGCAGTTTCCTCAGCAGGGGGCCGTTGCAGTCGGCGGCCAGCACGCCCACCCCCTCAGAGGGGCCCTTGACCGGGGAGCCTCCCAAGCTGGGGCCGGCGTAGGGGCCCTGGTGGTGGCCCTGGTTGCTAGCCTGCTGTTGCTCCTCCTCCGTGGCGGCCTGCAAGGGGACCAAGCGGGGGGAGGGGGGGGGTCAGGAATACAGTAAGTATTTAAAAAGAGTCTCGCAAATATCCATGTTAAAGGGGCCCTGTTATACCACCAGGTGTGAGCGGGATTTGCGATTGCAAGTCGTTTCTGAATTGCCATGTGACAATTGCTAGTCCCCCTCTCTCTCCCTCCCTCCCTCCCACCTCCCTCTCTCTCCCCTCCCTCCCTCCCTGCCCCCCTCCCCCACCTTCCAGGCAGCGTTGCGGATGCGGTTGCGGTTGCGGTCCAGCTCCTCCCAGACGTCGGCCTCCTGCGTCCGGAGGGCGAGGAGTCCCGGGGAGCCCGGCGCCCGATCCCCGGGGCCGCACCCCGGGTTGTTCTCGCCGTCGCTCAGCTGCTCGTCCTGCAGCACCTCCTCCGTGTTCTCCCGGAGCAGGTCGCCCGGGATCAGGGACGCGTTCGCCATGCTGCGGGGACGGAGACACACACACACACACACGCACACACGCACACACACACGCACACACACACACACACACAGACAGACACACACACACACACACACACACACAGACATACACACACACACACACAGCACACACCTCACAGCAGTAATCAGTGGTTACCTGTCATCACAGTCAGCGTCACTCAAAACAACTGGGCGTAGCTGACGCCAGTGATGTAGACTTCATGACTAAATGCCTTCTACAGACTTTCTAAATCGTCATACGTGGAAAACTATCCTCCTCCTATTCACTAAACTCCAACGCCTCACCTTAGTGTACACCCTGGCCACAAAGTGGGTTCAGTTGGCCTACGCCTCCTGTCGACATGGTTAGGTCTCTAATGATGGGATGCTGTTGGGTGGGTGGGGCTGGCGATTGCCTCGAGTAGGTGCGATGGTGGGTGAGCTGTGGTTGGTGTTGAAATGTGGATGTGGCTGAATCCGTGTGGTGTGGCGTGATGGTTAAAAGGGCTCGCGATAGCTAGATCGCGTCGTGTGCGGTGCGAGTACAGGACCCCATCGCTGCTGCTATAGGAGACGATATCCTGTTAGGCGGGTGTGTAGTGTGGGAATTAGCTGTGAGTTGCGCATAAAGCGCCGTTGACGCGTCAAGTAGTTAACTGTCCATTAAAAGTTCGGCGACAGGATAGAAGCGCTCCACCACTTAGGTCTGCTTATCGCCTGAAATATTGCGTTCTCTAAACTCACCACGCTGTCAGATTAAAACGTCGCTTCCTCCTATAATGATCTAGTTATGGCACCACACGACTGCATCGACGAAGACCTACAAGTCGTTCCGCGTCGAGGATCACAGCTCACTCTAATCAACTATTGTCACTAATTATTAACTCACATCACGTATGTTGGCGCACACTTATGTCACTAGTTAACTTGACATATTCAATTTCTTAGATGCACCTACTGTATGTGCACACACAGACCAATTTAGGCAAATGCACTTTCCATTTATCATTCTATTGTTTTTATTCTTGTGATGTTATTATTCTTGAGCAACCTCTGGCACTAGAATTTCTTTTGGGATTAATAAAGTTTTATCTCTTATCTTATCTTATTATCTTTTATCTTATTTAATCTCTATATGGACGTAGCATGGGAAAAGAGCACGACAAAGATGAGGACGCAGAGAGAGTTAGTACGAGAGAGAAGTTAGAGCACGCAGAAGACCAGAAGACGAGAGCATCCAGCAGTTGGAATTGAAAGAGCGGGACTGACACGGAATCGACTTTCCCACACAACAAATTAATTGATTAGTCACAGATAACGATCAGCGTTAAGATTCGACACAATAAATGGGTCTAAACATCGATAGATGTGTCTTCATTCAAACAACACAACAGTGAGGAGCGCAGTGTGCGTACAAAATAGGACGGTAGGGCCCAGTTGAGGGGAAGTGTCATGTGATCACTCGGTAGGTTTTTCCGTGACTTATTTTTTAATTACATTACCTTGTTTTTAATTTTAAACTAGGTGAGAGTAAGTTCCAGTGCTGGTATTGTGATGTTTTTGAGTCCGATTAACTTGTGAAATTCGACACCACAGACCTACGCTCCACTAGAGACAGATAGACCGCACGCATCCAGATAGGCTCCACTAGAGACAGATAGACCAAGGCTCCACTACAAACAGATAGACTTAGGCTCCACTACAAACAGATAGACTTAGGCTCCACTAGAGACAGATAGACCAAGGCTCCACTACAAACAGATAGACTTAGGCTCCACTACAAACAGATAGACTTAGGCTCCACTAGAGACAGATACACACACACACACACACACACACACACACTCACTTCCTGTCCAGGAAACACAACGATGTTCCGAATGATGATGCTGATGATTGGCCGTCCTTACCTTGTCCTTGATCTTTCGCCACGGCAACTGTCCCACCAGGAACTCCACCAGCATGTAGAAGAGGGACCAGAGGTCGTCGTGGCGACCCATCTCCTGCGTACAGAGAGAGAGCGAGAGAGAGAGAGAGAGAGAGAGAGAGAGAGAGAGAGAGAGAGAGAGAGAGACACGAGAGAGGAGAGATAGAGAGAGGAGCATCGTATTCGACCATCCAAGCGTCATCACCGTCACCGCTGTTGTCATCACAACACTGAGTCACGTGGGAGAGTGGGGGAGGGGGGATCGATAACGTCCTGGCACAGGAGCTGATGACTCATTGGCCGGTTCGGGAGGTTCGTGTGTGTGTGTGTGTGTGTGGGGGGAGCAGGTTACGTAACAACATGGCTGCCGGGACTGACCTTGTTTTTGTGCGCGTTGACGGACGCGTAGCGCACCGTGCCTCTGAACCCCGCCACCGGTCGCGGCTTAGAGAGAGAGAGAGAATAAATAGCTAACTTCCATTCTTCTTAATTCAACATTCTTTTATCCAGTGTTTACCGCAACCGCCTTGCGACATACCGGATAGAGGAGAAAGGACGCTATATGTAGCACGACAGGAGACTCAGACTAGAGAGAAGAGAAGTAGAGAGAGAAAGCACATATCCACAAAATAAGCATGCAGAAGCAAGAGAGAACATCAGAGAGAGATAGAAAGAGAGAGAGAGAGAGAGAGACGAGAGAGAGACAACACATAGACCAAGAGACAGAGAGAGAGAGAGAGAGAGAGAGACAGCAAGACACAGAGAGAGAGAGACACACGAGAGAGAGAGAGAGAGAGAGAGAGAGAGACAGACCCTGGGCGTGAGCAGGGCTGCGACCAATCCACTCTTGTCCAACAACAACGATTAATTTTTAGATTATAGACAATTAATCGAGACGAACAGAGTATCGAACCATACAGCACCTGGCATTATGAACCGGGAACCCTATATTGGTAGCCAGTTGGCAAATGGCGTTACCCATCCCCTGCGGCCGTCATCACTCTCTAAAACCGTATGCATCACTACTACTTCAAATGATGACTAGTAGACACCTTTCTATATGGGAGGAAAAGTTACTGTTCTTGGCTTATTAGTGCAATGTGTTGCATGACGATGACCAAGACCCACCCCGGACATTACATTTTAAGTTCCAGTGGTTTCCTCATGTCTGGGTGAGTGAGTGTCTTTGCTGACATTTCACTACCATGCGTTCTCATCCTCCCAGTTCAGGTCATCTCCGTCGCCCCAGCCCTCAGCCTCCGTCTGTGGAGAGGAACACATGTGCTTGAGGAGATTGGAGCAAATACATGAACATGTCAAGTTCACATGTCTTAGCCAAGAACATTTTCCAGCTTTTCCATTTGTTAGTAAGCGCGTTCGTGGAAACTAAGTGCATTTTATTTGCTATTAAAAGGATTGGAAAACACATTTATTTGAATCTTTCGATTCAAATATCATTCAATTTGAAATTATTCAATCATTTTGATTACTTCTTAGCCACCCACTAATTAACATCATCAGGGTTCCCCACTTGAACAAGTCAGTGCTCACTTCTGTGGTCTCCGTCGCTGCGAATTTGCCGGTGATGGTGACCGCGTCGCTGGGCTGCGTGGGCTCACTATGGCGTCCGGCCGTAAACAGTCCGCTGTCAGTAAAACCGCCGTCCCCGGGCAGCACTAGGGTCGGCGAGGACATCTTGATGTCCGGCACCATGTCCGCAAACAGGTCCAGCTCGGGGTCTCGGTCTGGCCTCCTCCTCACCTCGATGGTGAACTCCTCCCCAAGCCCGCCCACCGACCCCCCGTTTATCCGGCGGGGTGCCGTGCCCTTGGTTCTGAACTTGGACAAAGCGTTTGGGGGTGATTTCTGAAGGTCCTTGTCCTCCTCACTCCACCCGTTGTCCCAGGACGAGGAGAAACTGCTGTGTGTGGAGGCCTGCGGTGAGGAGCTCTGCTTGAGGGCTGTAGAGGAGCCCACAGTTAGTTTTAAGGGTGCGACAGGATATTGACCCCCAGCAGCAGCAGGTGCGGTGAGGACGATGGGGTCTGGTGAGGGGGCGGTCGGGGACACGTCTGACGCAGCTTCCCCGTCCTCAAAGTCGTCCCAGGGCTCTTCTTCCACGAGGCGGGGTGCGAGAGGCAGCTTGGCCGGAGGAGCTCTCTCAGAGGCCTGGATGTGGATCTGGACCGGCTGCCCCGACTCCCGCTTCTCCCCCTCCTCCGCGTCACTCCAGTCAGGCCAGTCGTCGCGTTGGACAGCCCTGGTCTCCGGCTGGTCGGGGCTGGACGTCAGGGACTCCAGCTCACGACTTTGGCTGAAGCCGTTCAGCGGGAGAGACATTTCTCTACCGATAGCTGAAAGGCAAAATTGAATCATTTAACTTTCTGGAAACGGGTTGGCAAGAATCCAAAGTTTGTACCCATGACGATAAAGAGGGCCAGGTCTGCTTACTTGACTTGGCTGGATTTGGGTAACTACTAAGGGACTCTCTACCACCCTGTAAACTGCTTAAGTCCTCCAGGACAAGCACCCCATCGCCCGGCGTTTTGGGGAACAGATTCAAGACCTTCGACGGCTGTGCAATCTGGGGATGGGGCCCACCAACTATATGGACAGGAGAAGCTATGGGGGAAAAAACAAATAATAATAATAATTAATTGCATTTATATAGTGCTTTTCAAGACACCCAAAGCTGCTTAACATGTCACATGTGAGGTAGGATGTATATGAAAAATACATCTTTAATCAAGGGCCTTTTCACTCGATGCACAAACGGCGAACATTGAAAACCAAGTAAGTTTAGCAAATCTTTTAAAAAGCTTTACTCAAAAGTGGCATAATCATCTAATGACCACTACCAAATAATTTAACTTGCAACCCCTAATAGTCGACTTGACTTGAATTGCTCACTTTCAGGAGTGACCTCCGTGGACTTGGTGAAGTTGGGGCTGGTGCGTTTGAACACCTTGGTCCGCTCTCCGCCCACAACCACCTGGGCACCGAGCAGCGGCACCAGCACCGCCAGGCTCTGCAGCGTCATGGCAACCAGATGGTCGTTGGTGTCCCTCATTCCCAGTAAAACCTGCGGTCACAGGGGGACGGACAGACGCAGGATAAAAGTCATTGCTGTTGCAAAACTACAATGTGTGACATAGGCTGGGCAATTAATTGAAACTGACATTTAGAACCTCTCACTGACTTAATCTTGCTTGTGTCGGTAATCAATAATCAGTCATTAATCATAGCCGATGTAAAACTTTTAGTCATATCGTCCAGCTCCTTCATATGATCTCGATTAGATTTTTTTCCCCCGCATGGACGGTCTCACCTGAGGTAGGATGTGGTTCTTGAGCTCGTCGTGGGAGAAGAACTCTGCGCAGACGTGGAGCTGAGCCAGCAGCACGGTGCGAACGTGCTCCTCGTTGACCCTGAACAGCTTGAGGAGCTGGGGCACCACGTGCTTCCGGTAGAGGGACACCGAGAGCAGGCACTCCTCGCCACTCCCCCTGCTGGTGGTGCTGCTGCTGCTGCTGCTGAGGTCTACCCCCAGGGACGAGCGCCATTGGAAGGGGACAGAACAGAACCCGGGGACCGGGAGTTAAAAAGGGGGACTAAACACCACCTGTGACCAGTGGTGCTTTCCATAGGGGGGGTGACCTGGGCCATTATAAGCAGTATTAATGGGGCGAAAAAGCTTTTGAGTTTCTATATCATATATTGTGATTGCGACATGATTCCCTGTTAGTGGGAATTATCATTTTGGCATCACAATTTTAATTTTCACTATCAAACTATATTTTTACGATATAACTATATATATATATATATATATATGTTTTTAATTTATTTTTTTTTGATATATATTTTTGAAATTAATAATAATAATAATAATATAGAACTATATATATCATGATGTGACATGTGTTGGGGCCTGTACCAAACATTGAGAGAAGAAAATGTGTGCCAGGGCCTCTACAGCACTTCATTGTGTAGTATTTTTTGCTCTGTGACTACTTACCCATCTTTGGCTTGAGGAGGTGAGGCAGAAAGCTTTTAACAGCCATGGGCTCTGCGAACACCAGCGCGTTGAGAAGTTTGGGGACGAGTCGTGCAGCGATCAGCTCCTCTGGAAGGTTCTGGACCCGGTCCAGCAGGAACCTACACCACAAGCAATACATCAGAAGGTGGAGGATGCCGCCACACTGGCCTACCTTCAACACCACGCATCATGGATTAAACATTTTAAGCTCACAGTGCAAAGTCAACACATGTTGTCATTAGTTACTCTTTCGAGTCGAATTTACACACGAATGCTCTCAGTGTTGGCGTGCATGGTGTAAGTTGTTACGTGTGTGTGTGTTTGTACATGTGTGTGTTTGTATGTGTGTGTGTGTGTGTGTGTGTGTGTGTGCACATCCCTGTGGCCTCTGTGTGCACACATGTCTGTGTGTGTGTGTGTGAGTCTCTGTGCGTGTGTGTCTGTACGTGTATGTGTGTGTGTGTGTGTTTGTGTGCGTGCATGTGTGTGTTTGTACGTGTGTGTGTGTGTGTGTGCGTGCATGCGTGCGTGTGTGTGTGCACGTCCCTGTGCGTGTGTGTGTGTGTGTGTGCATGTGTGTGTGCACATCCCTGTGCGTGTATGTGCGTGTGTGAGCGTGCGTGCATGTGTGTGTGCACATCCCTGTGCGTGTATGTATGTGTGTGTGCGCGCGTCTCTCTGTGCATGTGTGTATGCGTGGCATGTGTGTGTTTGTACGTGTGTGTGTGTGTGTGTGTGTCTGAGCAGCAGCAGCAGCAGCAGCAGGTACTTTACCGGCCGGACCTCCTGGCATGAGTTGGTGAACTGGCGCGCGAGTCCGAAGTCCAGCATGTAGCAGGTACGACACGTGCTGGGAAAGCGACCCATGGCGAAGTTCGACTGCAGCCCGGATCACGTCGACAGAACAGGAGCCGAGCGGACAAAGTGTTCATCGGAAACAAAATGTCACAAAAGCACATTCCTTGTCTGTAAAAACTAAGCCAATGAATGTGGTTCTGATGTTTCATAAATGTAATGAAGATGAAACTTCTTGAGTTTAAAATGAAAAAGAGAATTTAAAATACATTTAAGGCTATATCCCACAGTTTTCACTGAGATGGACGGAGAAACATTAAGATTTACGCTTTTGTCCACACCGACTTACAAGACGCACATTTTTTTTTAAGAAAGAGAGACAACAATATAACACTGACGGTTCAGTAAAATCTGAAATGGTAAATGGATTGCATTTATTTATGATTGGCTTTTATCCAAAGCGCTTTACAGTATTGCCTCACATTAGGGTTAGGTGGTGTCTTGCTCAGGGACACCTCGACACTTAGCTAGGAGGCGGAGCCCGGGGATCGAGCCAACAACCTTCCTGCTGCCAGACAACTGCTCTTACCTCCTGAGCTACTGCCTAGAACAAGTTTACATCACTTCATAATTGCTAGGTTGAAACATGAACAATACGCCGAGAATACAAATCCAGGCCAAGAGGAACAGACTCCACCCTCACCGGCTTGATGTCTCGGTGGAGGAAGCCCACAGAGTGGATGCTCTCGATGGACTCCAGGATCTGCCGGCCCAGCCTCAGCGTGGTGCTGATGCTGAACGTTCCCCGCGACATGCTCCTCCGCAGGTCGGCAAGGTTACGGCCCTGGGAGACGGGTGGAGGAGAGAGAGAGGGAGAATGAGGGGGGAGGACGGGAGGGAGCCATGGACGGAGGGAGAAGGGGGGCAAAGGTGGCAGGAGAGGAGGGAAGGAGAGAGGGAGGGAGGGAGGGAGGGAGGGAGGGAGGGAGGGAGGGAGGAAGGGAGGGAAGACGGTGGCAGGAGACGAGGGAAGGAGGGATGGAGAATGAGGGGGGAGGGAGGGAGGGATGGCGGGAAGGAGGGAGCGGAGGATGGAAGATGGCAGGAGAGGAGGAAAGGAGGGAAGGAGGGAGGAGGGTTCACAGGGAGGGAGAGAGGGAGGGTGGGAATTAGCACTATAATTCCTCCATGTTATCCATCCTGTCTGCTCGGCCTCTAGAAGGCTAGAGGGGCTAATGTTTAGATGGACAACACAACCTTTTGAGGGCCGAAACTAAATAACTCTTTCAAAATCCTTATCTTGCATGTTAGCACTGCAAACAGACATGTAATACGACCGTCAAAGACTGCTAAAGCTCCAAATGCATACAGTAAGAAGTCCTATGTATTTACAACGAAAACAATGACAGGAGGAATGACGTCTATTTTAAATAACGTATTCATTTGAATGCAGGACACACCTGGAGTTCCATCACCACGTAGTTGAAGCGATCATTGCGGCCGCATCCGACGAAGCGACACACGTGGTCCTTGCCTGGGCAGGGAGAGAGAAGAGAACAAAATGCTTATTTAACTTCCTACATCCTTTGCCGCTACAAATGCATGCTTCCTGTGCCAATAACGTTTTTCCAATTGAATTTCATTGAGTTGAGAGCGCTAAAGTGGGAGGTCTTATCCTGTTTTACGTCTATTATTAGGTGGGTTACTTGGCAATGTACACGTGAAAGCTTCTTGAATGTAATTTAATTGAGAGAGACAGACAGAGCAGCAGAACCACCCAATGCACAGCATAGTATATTCTTTTCTGCACAATATGTAGTTCCACACGTAATATACTTCAAGTGTAAACTTCATATGGAATATACTTCAATTAGCTTTGCTTTGGTTCGCTTGTGTGTGTGTGTGTGTGTGTGTATATGTGTGCGCGTGTGGTTTGTGTGGTTTGTGTGTAACTTTATCTGTGAGTTAATAGTACTGCCATTACCTCACAAGTCCGTGTGATGAGCTCACTGACGTATAATGCACAATACTGTGTGTGTGTGTGTGTGTGTGTGTGTGCCCAACTGAGCCCTTTGTTTACTGTATGTGTGAGTTTAAAACTGGTTGTCTGGGTTTGCGTCTCCACAACTGAAACTCCCATTGTGTTATTGTGTGTGTGTGTGTGTGTGTGTGTGTGTGAGCGAGTGTACAAGTATATGTGTGCGCGTGTGCTAGATGTGTGTGGTTGCCTTAGTGGCTGAGTGTATGTGTGTATGATTTTGTGTGTGTGAGTGTGCGTGTGTGAGTGCATGTGCGTGTGTGTGTGTGTGTGTGTGTGTGTGTGTGTGTGTGTGTGTGTGTATGTGTGTGTGTGTGTGTGTGTGTGTGTGTGTGTGTGTTGTAATCCCACAGGACTGTGCTCCACTGCTAGCCCTCTATCAGCCTGGCAACAGCAGACCCCTCCTAGCATACAAATCACACCAGACAAACACACACACACACACACACACACACACACACACACACACACACACACACACACACACACACACACACACACACACAGAGAGAGAAATGTATCGCCCCACATCCACCACTCAACACCGGAACCACAAGACCAAAAGCAACCGTTTGAAGGGTCAAGCGCTGCAGGACATAAGTAATGCAACACAACATTATGGTTTACAAGGACACTCCTCAGCATTGTATATTTACTAAAAGCGTGTGTGTGTGTGTGTGTGTGTGTGTGTGTGTGTGTGTGTGTGTGAGAGAGTCTCTGTGTATGTGTGTGTGTGTGTGGGTGCGTATGTGTGCGTGCGTGTGTGTACGCCTGTGTATCCGTGTGTATATGTGTGTGTGTGTGAGAGAGAGAGTCTCTGTGTGTATGTGTGTGTGTGTGTGTGTGTGTGTGTGTGTGTGTGTGTGTGTGTGTGTGTGTGTGTGTGCATGTGCCCATGTGTGTATGTGTGTGTGCGCGCGCATCTGTGTGTGTGTACGCCTGTGGATCTGTGTGTGTGTGTGTGTGTGTGTGTGTGTGTGTGTGTGTGTGTGTGTGTGTGTGTGGACCAGCTCAGCTGTGTCGGGTTACCGGCCCGCACCCCCCCCAGTCCCTCAGGAGGGCCGCAGCACCATAACACTGGGGCGAGGGGGCGTGGTAGCCATTAGACGGTAAACATGAACCCAACTCATTGATTTGAACTCTGAGCAGCGAAGAGACAGAAAAGCAACCATTGGGGGAGGGGGGGAGGACAGGAAGAAGAAGGAGGAGGAGGAGGAGGAGGAGGAGGAGGAAGGCGGGGTTGTGAGAGACACTGTGTTGTGAGAGACTGGGAGTGTCCGGTCCGTCGAGTGGCTCGGTGGCTCTGCCCACTGACACGCTAACGCACCATATACTTGGATACTTAGAGCGACCTGAGGTTCGATTCCCGCCTGCGGTCCTGTGCTACATGTCTATTTTTGTAATTATTATTTATTTGTTTGTTTTTTTATTTGTAAGGGACAAGTACAGAGAAACGTTGACAGACGCAGAAGCAGCGACCGTGTTTATAGCCGAAGCTAATTCGCAACACCAGTCCCTTGGTGGGCATTGATAGTTCAAGCAGTCATTAAGATTCCCTGTTCCAGTTTTAAACTCTTAAAATCAGTGCGTAAAATAATCAAAACCAAGAAAACAACCCCAAGAAATATCGGAAAAAATATATACAAGAGTGTCCAGGAGTCCAGAACTACATGCACACACTCCCAAACAAAACACATTCACCTTTTTGACACACGCACAAACACACACACACCTACACACACGTACGGCCCATTTCCCACCCTTCTAATCATTACTTGCAGGATCTAGGGTTGCGCGACCTTGGAAGAAGACAGATCACAAAAGGCGGACAACTAAACTCTGAACTTTAAGCGCGGTTACATGATGTTAGGGGCGGTTGGGTGTCGTTGTTGTGCGTGTTGTGGTCGTGTTGCTATGTCCCGTGGTGTTTTGTGTTTGTCTCGTCTGTATCTCTGTGTTCTGTGTTCAACCCGGTGTCAATCACCGGTCCTCAGGCCAATGATTGACAACAAAAGAACATATATTGTATTGGCACGTCTGCTGTTGCCCTGCCTGGAAAGGCTCAAAGACAAACATCACGTGAACTCACTTTCGGTCATGATGACCGCTCCAGACCAGAGCAATCGATCCCAGAGAGAGACACAGAGACAAAGACAGAGACAGAGAGACAGAGAGACAGAGAGACAGAGAGACAGGGAGAAAGACAGAGAGACAGAGAGACAGAGAAACAGAGAGACAGAAAGACAGCGATAGGGAGAGACAGTGAGAGACAGTGAGACAGAGGGAGGCAGAGACAGAGAGACATAGAGAGACAGAGAGACAGACAGACAGACAGACAGACAGAGGGAGGCAGAGACAGAGAGACAGAGAGAGACAGACAGACAGACAGACAGACAGAGAGAGACAGAGACAGAAAGTGGTCTGAGCTCCACCGACTCACCCTGGAGCTTCTTGAGCACGGCCACCTCCATCTTGAGCACCTGCTTGGGCTGCTGCGCCGACTCCACCTTCAGCGCCACGCTGTTCCGGGTCAGCAGGTCCAGGGCCTCGTAGATCTCCCCGAAGCCCCCCCCACCAATCTTCTTCGACTGGAGGCGACACAGGAGTTTATAAAGAGTTATAAAAACAGACTTGATACTGACTACTAACTGTATAACACGAATATTCATTACATCAGTAAAAATACAGCATTAGAAAGAAGCTTGATGCTATTACTACTACTATTACACTATATTCAAAAGGGCAGTAAAAGTACATCATTAAAAATACACATTACTTAAGAGCAATACAGCAGTATTAGGTTATTTTTTTACTATAGTCCTCATATTCATAATTATTTATTAAATACATGTGTATATGTGACATATCAACATACAGTACGACTGGGCATGTCATATGTTTAATCAAAGTCCTTGCAGTGTGTCCAATTTGGCAGCGGGTTAGCTTCCCAACACGGCTCAATATTTGCAGACTCGCGTTGCACCTTCGGATTGGTGTTAGCCCCGGCGCTAACGAGATCCACTCACCTCATCCTCTCGCTAGTAGCATGTAGGGGCGCTAAGATTCCCATTAAGCCCCCCCACGTGTCCTACCCCCTCCCCCCCTGTCCTCGTCCCCCACTCCCTCCTGAACACATCCCACTCCAAGTTGAGGGATTAAGCGCTGGCGTTCTTATGTAACTCGGGCCCTCAGAACATTGGGGGCTGGGCCTGGCAGTGATGCAGGCAGGCAGGCAGGGGTGAGGGAGGGAGGGGGGAGGCCGGGATGGAGACGGGAGGGAGGGAGGGAGGGTGTACTTTATTAATCCCAGACGGGAAACTTGTGAAGGAGAGAAGTAAGGAAAGGGGACACAAAGTAAGGGATGACACAGAGAAAGGAAGGAAGGAAGCTCGAAATAACCCCAAGGACGGAAGGGGGAGAGGAAGTCAGTGGGGAAGTAAGGAAGGTTGGTAGAAAGGAGAGAACGAAAGGAGGGAGAGAAAGGTGGAAAGGAACAAAAGAAGGAAATGACGGAAGGAAGGAAGGAAACAGTGTGTCACATGTGACCCACGATGGCCCAGCAGGGTGCCCTGAGGGACCCAGAGCTGCTGCTGCTGCTGCACTGCCACAAATAGACACCTCCTCCTCCGGGCTCCTCCGGCTATTTTAGGATCCTACTGCAGCATAGCACCTGGGCGGAGGACAGGACCCCCGGGGTGGGCGGGACCTGTCCCGGGGGAGGTCACGACCTGTCCCGGGGAAGGTCACGACCTGTCCCGGGGAAGGTCACGACCTGTCCCGGGGGAGGTCACGACCTGTCCCGGGGGAGGTCACGACCTGTCCCGGGGGAGGTCACGACGGGCGGTGAGGTAGGCCCAGGACAGGTGAGGGTCAGGACAGCTGAGGGTCAGGACAGGTGAGGGGCAGGGCAGGTGAGGGTCATGACAGGTGAGGGTCAGGACAGGTGAGGGTCAGGACAGGTGAGGGTCAAGACAGGTAAGGTAACAATAGGGGGAGGGGAGGTCTGTACAGGTGAAGGTCATGACTGGGAGAGGAGGACAGTTTGTTCGGGGAAGCCGTTGTTTTTTGTTGCTATTTGTTGTACAGTTTGTCCTGTGCGTGTGCGTGTGTGTGTTTATGACTTTGACGTCAGGGTCGGAACAGGCAGAGACGGAGGAAAGAACAACACACACACACACACACACACACACACACACACACACACACACGCACACGCGCGCACACACACACACACACGCACACAGAGGCCCGTTTGTCAGACTGCAGACTCAGCGCCACTCACCACTTTCCATCGCTCCTTGACCAGAGCGAGGACGGTCAGGATGTCAGCTTGCTCCGCCCCTCCGCTCATCCTGGCGGTGCCGGCCCCGCCGCCGCTGATCTCAGTGGTCGCCCCCGGTAACGCACCACCACCACAGTCTTACACTGGGACCGGCATCTGGGGCCCGGGCGCGCACGGAGAACCCTACGGACAGACAGTACAGACAGAAAACACACTTATATAATATTTCTATGGGTGCAATAAGAGACATAGAAAATAAATGTCAACATTATCGACAGTTGCAGTAGACATTATTGACAGTATATGATGCATTATTGAAAGTTTAAACAATACATTATTACATATTATTAAATATTAACGAGGCTATTTGTCGATTTCCCTAAGATATTGTCGAGCCTGACGACAACTGCTAGTAGTTATATTTCATGCAGGCTAGTTGATTCGATAAAAAACATTACATTAATTACTAATTCATGAAGTGATATTAGTGCTTGAAATTACAGCTGTGTATGACAACGTTATTATGATATGTATCACGGTAAATAATCAAAACTTCATTGAATAATTCAGGAGGTTTCCTTTTACAACTTGACTTGTCCTGAACACAGACAGACCCTTTGGAGTGGGTTTGTTGAGTGAGTCTACTCTCACATGACCGCAACGCAGTGTGTGTGTGTGTGGGTTATGACAATTAATCTCTCGCAAACAGTTTTGAGTGATGAACAAAGAGAGTCTTCGGGTGCTGACCCATTCCCCAGGAGCTCAATGGGGCCCATTGTGAGAGCACATGTCTAAGTATGAAGGTATGCGCGTCAATCAGCTCCCAGCGGGGCGGAGGGTCGGAGGGGGGCCGCGGGAGGAAGGTGATCTCTTTGGTTGAGCTTAGCCTGATGTTAGCCTGACACCTCAGACTTTAGCTGCAGCTGTCACAGCTGCTGCCCCTGCTAGCTTGCTGCTGCTACCGCCGCCGCTGCCGCCGTCGTCGCTATGGCAGCTGCCTCTCTCTCTCTCTCTCTCTCTCTCTCTCTCTCTCTCTCTCTGGACAGACACCATTGCTACGTCATTCCTCTATATGGGACTGATATAGGAGGCCCGTGATGAGGCATACTTCCCCTAAAGATACTGGACTCTGGAGAGTCTGGAGTTATGGTGACGAGGGAGTGGCTTTCTTCTGCCGAGTCATCATCGGCTTGTCGTCGGCCATTTTATTATTTTTTCACTCCAGAGAAAGATTGACCACTTTTCAGATTTTTCCGTTTTGTCATCGTACGCGAGAATATGTACTATAGGGCTAATTCTTAAAACTGATGACCTCTGCGCGCTCTCTCTCTCTCTCTCTCTCTCTCTCTCTCTCTCTCTCTCTCTCTCTCTCTCTCTCTCTCTCTCTCTCTCTCTCTCTCTCTCTCTCACAACTTCATCATCTCAGTTTCCCCTCTCATTGAGATCATGGCCTGTAACGTCCCCCTGCAGCCTTGACCTTATGACCCCCAGTAGGGCCTTCAAGTGTGTCTAACAAGAACACAAAAAATAACATAAGAAACACTGTTCTAAGCCATCTCTCTGGAGTTATGCAAATGATGATGTTGAGCAAATATTGACCGTGGGTTTTAGTTATGACAATGCTTTTGTCTGCAGCGCACACAGAATTAGAATTAGAAGACAAGGCAAGCGAGCCAGCTGTGTGAAAAACTGTTCAAAAGGAGTTTCTTCTGGAAAAAGAGTCTTGCATCTGGATTGCTTTATTACATAACAATCACTCTTTATCTCTCAGGAGGGTCTTCTGGCCCTGCACACACACACACCACATCACTAGGCACGCGCACGCACGCACACACACACGTGCACCATCACAGACACACAAAACAACACAACACACATACACACACACGATCGCAGCTTACCTTGATGGCCCTAGAGTCTAACCGAACCAAATCAATCCCATGATGCACTATGGGGTGCAGTGCAGTGTAGTTCAGTGGTGGTTGGCTGGTGGCAGGGAGTGGGGCGGATAGTCGGGCGTCAAAGCAAGGTCAAAGATGGTCCGGTAGTTGGACCGGAGTGAAATGAAGACGAGGGTGAAACACGACACGAGGAGGAGGAGGAGGAGGAGGAGGAAGGAGGAGGAGAAGGAGGACACAGCCTCGGTCTCAGCAGTGCCCCGCCGGTGCCAGACTGAACCCACTGATCCCTCATGCTGCATGGTGGGGGGGGGCACTTGGGTTGAGGGGATGGGGTGGGGTGGGGTGGATGCTTACATGGGTGGATGCTTACATGGATGGATGCTTATTTGGGAGGATGGAAGCGTGGGTGGAAGGATGGACAATCATTGTTCATCCTTTGTTCGTTAAAGGACATCTGCGTGCTAAAGTACATGTACATGAATGCACATCTTTAAATGTCAGGTACCACAGTGATATATTGCTGCCTCTGCTTCAACAAATGTACTCTTTGTAAGTCGCTTTGGATAAAAGCGTCTGCCAAATGCCCTCAATGTAAATGTAAATGTAAATGTAAATTGCACCTTTGTTGATAGATTTCTTTTAGAATTTCTATATTATTACTCTCTGTTTAATGTTTAAACAGAGAGTAATAATAACAGAGAGTAATAAGATTGTTATGCACCAATTTCACAAAAACACGTTTGTTAAAATTAAGGCAATAAACCTAATTCTGATTCTGAAGTAGAGGACATGTGTTTACATGAGAGACAGCATCCCAGGATTCTTCGTAACAGGAGGTGCAGCACTGATAGAACCATTTCAGAAAGGTTTGTTTTGACACAAAATGGGTAACGAAAGACCCAATTGTTACATTTTGCGGCACTGTGGTAATCATTATATAAAACCTACAAATCTGCGATTTGCCAGGATAGATAGATCGATAGGTAGATATATAGATAAATAGATAGATAGAGATAGGAGTCAACAGCTAACAGAGGAATTTGAGATAATACGTCATTCATTGGTGACGGCATTGTAAACAAAAGCCCAAAGTCAATAAACTGCCCGAAAGAATAAATAAAAAAGTTTTTTTGTGTTGGCCCAGCATTCCAGAACATGCGGGGAACTGTTCTTAAACATTGATCTGGTCGAGCTGGGTCATGACATGTACACCAACAAGGTCTTCCAATATTTGCTGTGAACAAAAGTTCTCTTTTAATTCCCGGTCATCCCTTAGCAAAACACAAACACACTGTTCTCTGTCTCTGTCTCTGTCTCTGTCTCTCTCTCTCTGAACACTGCCTCCCAATAGTTGGATCAAAGTCAACCAAACTGATATGGAACCGGCAGATAGTTGTACATCAATCAAAAGTTTGGTTTGGCGTCAAGAACTAAGGAAGAGAAAACGGTGGAGAGTTTTGGGTTCGAGGCAGAGGCGGTTGATAACACATGACCACCACCACCACCACCACCACCACCATCACCACCACCATCACCCCCACACACACACACACACACACAGACGCACACACAGACACACACACACGCACCACCCCCAAGGCGGGAGATAAGAGCCAAACAGAAAGCTTCCAAGTTGCAAGTCAGCAGGCTATGAGGCCATTAACAGAACAACAACAACACAGATGCATGTGCCCTGGACACACACACACACACACACACACACACACACACACACACACACACACACACACACACACACACACACACACACACACACACACACACACACACACACACACACACACACCTTGACTGCAGCCCTCAGCTTTCAACCTACAATTAAAGAAATGACAGAGACCCAATCTATCGCGGCAGCGTCTTACTGTCTTGCCATGAATCATACTTCCTGATGGGGGCATCGCCATGGCAACCAGCATGGTGCAGTGCCAATTCATTAGCAAACTGCAGCGCCGCCGTCTCCTCCTCTCTGCGCCCTGTTGAATCTTTTTTTTTGCTTAAGTGCAACTTCTTGGCGCAAAGGAGGACCAAGACACGTGGACAGACCATCCCCCCTCCATGTTGCTTTCGAGGCGATACTTTTACGAGGGGATGCGTAACACATTGAGCAGGACTTGCACAAACACACACAACCCCTATTCAGAAACACACAAACGCACGCACCCAGGCAGACAAAGACTGGTGGAAAACAGTGCAATTTAATTCATTAAAACACTAAATACCCTGGCTCAAACAAAACCTGGCCGGTCCTCTTTAATCTAATCTCATAGTTGGCTTGCGGCCTGGCTCGGGGGTTGGGTTGGGTTGGGGTGGGGGGGGGGGGGACTGGAAGGAGAGACTGACCAGACCACCAGACAACCCTCGGTGTCCCACCAGGACAGAACCTGGAGACCGGCCAGCATGGAGACGACCGTCAACCAGTCGTCCACCAATCTACCACCATCATGGCTTCAATGCCACAATAGGAAGACTACTGGGCAAAACATCTAGGAAGTTACTCAATTAGCATTGTGGGTACAGTGAGTGTGTTCGTACTGGTTGTGCAGATTTCATGTCAAATATGTAAAAAGTCTGTGTGCAATTGCATTCAGTGCACCCAATGGGATGCTGTTTTGAAGGTGATTTGAAGACATTCAAACCCACACACACACACACACACATACGCACACGACACCAGGGCTGTACTATAAATAACTGCAGTAGCAGTGTGAATTGGTCGTTTTGGCAGCTGGATACCAGTCAGCATTATGATTTTTCAATTACAGTCCTGCCCAATGCCCCTGGTGCGTGAGAGCAGTGTGTCTCCAATGGGGGTGCGAGTGCGCCTAGGGGTACCTTGAGGGACTGCAGGGGGGCACTGTGAACATGAACCAAAAACAACATATAGGCCTATTAACATTGGTTATGAACAACTGTCAAAAGAACACCACCTTGAGAAAATGAATGAACACCCATGTATTACAATGTAGGACATCTGAATAGCAGCGTAGTAACACGTTGGGTGCATCTTTCCAATAAGAGCGTATCACTCTTTACACACTTTAAAGGGGTCCATGGCTGAAAAAATATAGAGATCTTAGAGAGGAGCTACATTAGTATGAATAGTTTGATAAACACACACACATATATATATATATATATATTTATATACATATACATATACAAAGAGAAAGAGAGAGTGTGTCAGAGCAGCAGATTGAGTGGCCCACCACAGTCCATAGGCCTTGACGTAGGAGGCATTAGCCCTCTAATAATAATAATAATAATGATAATGATGATAATGATAATAATAATGATAATAATAATAAGGATAATGATAATAATAATAATAAGAATAATAATATTAATATTAATTATAATAATAATAATAATAATAATAATAATAATAATAATAATAATAATGATAATAATAATAATAATAATAATAATAATAATAATAATAATAATAATGACCCCGACGCATGTGGCTAGAGCCAGTTAAGGCGACTCAAGGAAAAAAAAATGTGTCTCAATATATAATCAAATATCATGATCATGATCATGATCATGATCATGATCATGATCGGTGGGCCGATAATGATAATGATAATGATATTTGATTATATATTGAGAGCCACATCTCTATTGTTATTTCTTGTGTGTATCCTTCTTACCTTGACGCCGGACGGCTCTCCTCTCTGTCCTCTCTCCTCCGAGCCGAGGAGGTGTGAGTCGGCCGGGTGTGGTTGGTCAGTCGGCCGTGTGTGGTTGGTCAGTCGGCCGGGTGTTGTCGGTCAGCCGGGTGTGGTTGGTCGGTCAGCCCGGTGTGGTTGGTCGGTCGGTCGCTACGGCTCGGCGGGCTGGGCGGCGGCCGCGATGGGGGACGACGTCGAGAGAAATCCCATAGTGGTGGTGGTGGTGGTGGTGACGGTGGTTATAGAAATTATATAATCTATATATTATTATCATTTATCATTTGTAAATTCTATAATAATAATAATAATAATAATAATAATAATATAATCACGCTTAATTAAATGGAAGAAACGCGACCGCCGCTGCTGCTGCTGCTGCTGTCACCTCAGCATCTCTCCCGCCGCCGCCGCCGCCGCTGCGGAGGAGACGATACGTGACGTGCGTGACGTGCGTGCGCGCCCCCGATCCGATCCCACCTCGCAACAGCGTCCGCCCGCGCATGCGCACCGCCGGTGGGGGTTTAAAGCTCGTCCCCGCGCGCGAGGGAACGAGCTGCTCACGATGCAATGGAAGCGTGAACGCGCCTCCCGTTTTATTATTTTTTATTTTTTTATTTTTTTATCCTGGATAATATTTTTATACGATACACGAACACGAAGCAGCACAGACACTAGAATAATATTAATATAATTATATAGACCGATAATAAAAAAATACCTGACATACCTAGGAGGCTAGGATAGATTTAGTGTACAATAAATAAAAATACAATAGTGTTGTTATTATAATTAGTAGTTTTATTAGTTATTGCATTTATTTTATTTGTATTTTTATTTATTTGTATGTAATTGTGTTCTTGGTCCACACTCCAACACAGTAGGGCGGCGGTAGTGCACCTCATCGCTGGTGCTGCTCGAAACAAAATCGAAAAAGAAGAAGAAAAGAAGAAGAAGAAGAGGAGGAGGAGGCTAGGATAGGATAGGATAGGATAGGACAGGACAGGACGTGTGGTTCGGTTTGGAACGCACCCCGCGTCTTACAGTAATGACACTTCGTGCCGCGGGGCATTCTGGGAAGGATGTTCAGCCACCGGGTGACGTCTCGCCTTCCAACCGGTCAGAGTCTACTAGCCTAGCCTAGCTTAGCTTAGTTTAGCTTAGCTTAGCATAGTTTAGCTTAGCATAATTTAGCTTAGCATAATTATCTGGTATTTTATTTTAGCATAGTTTGCATAGTTTAGCATAGCTTAGCTTATTTTAGCATAGCTTAGCTTAGCTTATTTTAGCATAGCTTAGCATAGCTTAGCATAGTTTAGCTTAGCTTAGCTTAGCGGGCTAACGCGGATGGACCGGGGGGGCGGCGGCGGCGGCGGCGGTGGATGAAGAAGAAGAAGACCGCTCAATGCGTCTCATCTCTCGGCCGCGATGGACGCCGCAGCGACGGTCTGAGAGCCTCCTCCCCCTTTTTCCTCCCCACCTCCCCCCCCATAGTGAGTTCGTATCCCCGGGAGCAGGAGCAGCGGTGGCTAGCCTACCCCCTCTCTTCGCCACTACAGGAGGAGCAGCTGCAGGAGGAGGAGGATGCTGAGGCTGTTCGGCGCCCTGGTGCTCCTGGGGCTGGCGCTGGCGTGCCTCACATCCTGGCTGCTGGAGAGCTACGACACCTCCTGGCACCCCGGGCGGAGCGTCCAGCGGCGGCGGCAGGAGGAGGAGCAGCAGCGAGCCTCGGCCGGACAGGAGTCATCCAAGGGGGCGAATAATAATAATCATATTATTAATAGTAATGAGAATGACAACGGTCCACCGTTCCCTGGCGGAGAGCTGAATAATATATTCTGGTTTATACAGGTGAGGTGATGAATGATGATGATGATGTGAGTTGTGTGTTGTGTGCTGGTCAATGCTGCTGGTTCACTGCAATTTGATTATTGATTATTGGTTATTGATTATTGATTATTGGTTATTGGTTATGTATAGACATTTTTGTAGATGGTTTTTTTCCAGATGAGAGATTGACTGTCAAAATAACCACCCAGTGTTGCTGAATGATGATTGAATGATCTTCTGATATTACTGATTTATTTAGCACACACACACACACACACACACACACACATCTGCTGATATTACTGTTTTTTTTCAATCAATAAATGTGTGTGTGTGTGTGTGTGTGTGTGTGTCATCCAAGGTGTCTGACATCCACATCAGCCGTTTCCATGACCCAAAGCGCATTCCCGATTTTGAGAAGTTCTGCACGGACACGGTGGAAGTGATCCGACCTGCTCTGGTGCTCGCAACAGGTCTGGTGACACTAATAATCCTGCAACCTGTTCTCCGACCTGTCTGTACCGTATCTGTGATCTAGCAAGTGGCACCACGCTGTCTGAATGCATGGGTCTCTGCAAATGTTTGACAAAGTGCACCATATCTCTCTGGCAATTCTGGTGATAATAAGGTGTCAGATTTGTGGCATGACTCCAGTTATGGTTGTATTGTGATTGTCAAAGCCTCAAGTGTCTCCACGTAAGTGTGTCATGCACCGTGATGTTACGATGATGAAATGTCGAGGTTAAACGTGGCTCGTGGCTTGCTTTGTTACCCCTTTTCATTGCCCGTATGACACACATTGCACTCCCTGAACCGTCCCTGGAAGGAGGGATCCCCCACTCATAATCACATGACCCCATAATCATATGGCCTGTAAAGCCCTTTGAGACTGTAACTGTGATTAAGGGCTGTACAAATACAATTGACTTGACTCGACTCTCCGTTTCCCCGTTGACCTTATAACAGGAGATCTGACGGATGCCAAGACGGAGAGCAAGGTGGGCTCCCTGCAGCACGAGGTGGAGTGGCAGGCCTACCACAACGTCCTGAAGCGCTCGCGGGTCATGGAACGCACCCGGTGGATCGACATCCGCGGAAACCATGGTGACTATACCAGCTACCATCTGACCATCTACCACCGCTATCCCGACTCCAAGTCAATGGGCGTGCTACTAGTCCTGCAATCCAATCAGCAAATTAAATTAAAGTGCACCTATTCCATCACTGGGTGGGATCGAGCCCATAGTACCATGTGTGACATCACAAATGGATTGATTTGCTTGTAATTGCCGTGTAATGACAACACTTTGTGGTTAAACAGGGACCCTGTTGATAGAGTGGACATATGTGCAGAAAATGTAATGCGTAAGCATATATATATTTTGCATTTAATTACAATATCCCGAGTGAGTGTTATCACCGTTGAACTAAGTGGCAATTTACAGCAGTAGAAGCCTAAGTCTTGTTTTCGAATAAAATCGCCTCGAAACATTTCTCCATTATCATACGTTTATTATCATAAAATGATGCATGACAATACAAAGAATTATTTATTTTTAATGTATTTTATTTATTTGTCTTTCTGAATTCAATATCTCCGAAGCAGCAGGATAATGAAACAATAATATTGAGCGATCTCTCCCGGCCATTGCAGGAAGCAGGCCCTCTGCGGTCCACTGTCCTCTCCTTATTGGATTGCGAGCTATTAGATGTGAAAGTAGATATCCCTCTGCAAGTCATTTGTGCCACACAAAAAAAATCAACATGCTATTCGATCTGCAGGGCTGTTGTGTTGTTTTTTTTGTTCGAAAACAGCCAGTGAACTGATATCGATCACGGCTGTTCGTCATATCATGATCATAATTGTGAATGCGGCACACGGAAATGAAATCCTGCGATGGAGTATATCTCAGAAAAATGACTTCATGTTCTTTCTCTCTCGCCCAGCCTGGTTTGTTTGTTTGTTTGTTTGTGCTTGGGTAGGAAGACCATCTTCACATCTCAGCTCACACACCTACACAAGCATACACACACACACACACACACACACACACCTGCGTGGACAAGCCGGTCGATATCACAGCTGTTTGTGTGTTTCTTCCACAGATGCGTTCAACATCATCTCCCTGGACAGCGTCAACAACTACTACAGGTCAGTGAACGTTTCGTCAATGATGCACGCTGAGTGTGTGTGTGTGTGTGTGTGTGTGTGTGTGTGTGTGTTTACCATTTACCATTTACTTTCCTCATTGTGGCAGGCAGGAGGCAAATTGTTGAGTCCACGTGAGCAGGGAGACGGGGAGGGAAGGGGGGAGCTTACCTGTCTCTGTGACATGAGCAAGAAACGGACTAGACTTGCATGAATCCAAGCCTTTCCGAGAGGACGGAAATAGAACTCCGGTCCGTCTACCCTCTCTCCTGCAGACATGTTTTATTGCCTGGACTCTCGATGCTCACTTCTCATTTGTACTGACGGACAGTAACGGGAAAAGGGTGGGAAATGTTTGTTTCCAGCCTCCCCGCCGCCATTTTGGATGTTGTGTAACTGTATAAACAAACAGTGGGGGAATATGTAGAGAGTTGGTGAGCTGGTGGCTGGTGACTGCTTTGCAGGCAAGACTCTGGTCCATATGAATGTTCTAATTATAACTTTGATTGATTTTCTTTTTCTTTCAATCATTAAAATATTTTCAGCGATTTGTTGGTGATGGTAAGATGGGATTTGATTTCCATTACGCAATTAGCTTGTTGGCATGGCATCAAAGTGAATCAATGTGTTTCATCACAACGGTATCCTGCACATCTACGTTCTGTCTTTGCCCTTTTGAGCACTTAGGCCCGTGAAGCCCTTTGAGACTAATCCAGACGTCCCCTTTTTTCCTCCCCCTCCCCCAGGAAGTATTCGGCCAATCAGAAAGTGGGCTCCTTCCATTACGTCCACCGGACTCCGTTCGGGAACTACTCGTTCATATGCGCCGACGCCACGCTCACGCCCGGACCCAAGAGACCCTACAACTTCTTCGGCATTCTCGACCAGGTGCGCGCTCGCCGCTTCGACCTGTGTTCACCTGGGAAGTTTGGGAACCACGCCCCCCTCGTTTACCACGCCCCCCCCTCGTTAAGCTAACGAGGGGGTTAACAAGATGAGTCCTATCGCAAGAATAAATCATTCTAAACGACAACAATTCCCCCGATGAGGCAGGATACCAGAGGGGTGGGACTACACACACGGCGCCAGGGATGCGTATTGATCGGTGATACAGGATTTCATTCGCAGAAGCGGCATGAGCGCTTGTTACTATGCCAGCGCGATTGTGTGTCTGGGCTGCAATCCACACCCACTTGGAGACACAACCGCAAACTAAAAAATCCCCTTTTGTCTCATGTAGTATTCATGACGACAACAACAACAACAACAACAAAGTAAAAGAGGAAATGATGCATTACACATACGAACCTTGAACCTTTTAACAGCTGTTGTCGCTATCGGTTACCGCCACGCCTCCTGCTAATGCACCATCTTTGGTTATTAATGGCATCGCTGTGTCCCCCCCCCCCCCCCCCCAATAACCCTCCCTTCCCCCCCACTCATGTGCAGACCCAGATGGACCTACTGGCCGGGTTCCGGTCGGAGAGCCTGGCCAGCAACCAGTCCGTCTGGTTCGGCCACTACACCACCTCCACCGTCGTCTCCACGGCACCCGGCCTCCGCGAGGTCATGAGGTAGGTCACCGGAGAACGTGGACCTAGAGTGTGCGTGCGTGTGTGTGTGTGTGTGTACGCCTGGGTGTGTGTCTGTCTGTGTGTGTGTGTGTGTACACGCTTGAGTGTGTGTGTGTGTGTGTGTAGGAGGAGGAGGATGGGGGGAGTGAGGGGGTGGGTGTGGGCATGTCTGGAATCAATGATCACCCATGGGTGAGCTAAGAGCTTCCCCATTAACAACAGTCTACACCTGGACTCTCATTGGCTCTAGAGAGGATCTATGAATATGTAATTAGTCTCTAATGTCGCACGAGAGTGCTTTCCTCCCCCTGTGTTAATCTTGACAACTATCTCTGAGAACAAGCTGCTGTAGTCTTAATATTACCGGCCCTGGTTAAGCAGGTGTAGCCGTGAGGTGACCCAATTCAACATCAGTGTTCACTATTTCCAGGTTTCCATGGAGCCTTCTTCCTTTGCATTTGCATTTACATTTAGGGCATTTGGCAGATGAGAAAAGAACGTGAAAGTGAAATAGTTGCTAGGTTGTGTGGATGTGAGTGATGCGGGTGGACACACACACACACACACACAATGAATAGCCTTTTGAGTGCCCTTTAAAAGCACTAGAAATTGTATTATTAATAATGTTGTTATTATTGTCAAGTAATTGTTATTAAGTATTTATGTAATTGTGTGTGTGTGTGTGTGTGTGCGTGTGCGTGCGTGTGTGTGTGTAGCTCTGCGGTGGCGTACCTGTGCGGTCACCTGCACACCCTGGGGGGTCTGATGCCGGTGCTGCACAGCAGACACCCCCAGGGTACCCTGGAGCTGGAGCTGGGAGACTGGATGGAAAACCGCAGGTAATGAGACACACACGCACACGCACACGCACACGCACACGCACACACACACACACACACACACACACACACCAGCCCACCCCACACACACACACACACCAGCCCACCCCACACACACACACACACACACACACACCAGCCCACCCCACACACACACACACCAGCCCACCCCACACACACACAGCCCACCCACACACACACACACACACACCAGCCCACCCACACACACACACACACACACACACACACACACACACACACACACACACACACCAGCCCACCACACACACACACACATCAGCCCACCACCCACACACACACACACACACAGTTACTTTTTCCCCTCAATACATGTATTAATTATTATTTCTATGTTTTATTTTTTGGATTCCTTATTCATTTAGGCTTTTGATATTCTAACATTTTGATATAATATAATATTTTATAATGTTGTTTTATCATTTATTCATTTTATATCTCAATCAACTGTCGACATTGCTGCTGCTGTGTGTGTGTGTGTGTGCATCTGTGTGTGCGTGTGTGTGTGTACGTGCACATCTCCCCCCTGCAGGTACAGAGTGCTGGCCTTCGACCACGACCTGCTCAGCTTCTCCGACCTGACCTTCCAGCGGTGGCCCGCGTGCTCATCACCAACCCCAAGGAGGCACAGTACCTCCACCGGCCGCGAAGCCCGCTGGTCGCATCCGGAGGTCCACGCACATCAGGTGTCCCCCTCTGTGTGTGTGTGTGTGTGTGTGTGTGTGTGTGTGTGTGTGTGTGTGTGTGTGTGTGTGTGTGTGTGTGTGTGTGTGTGTGTGTGGTGTGTGTGTGTGTGTGTGTTGTGTGTGTGTGTTATGTGTGTCTACCATTAGCCACCCAGCACCACCCTCCACCCCCATTCTCCACTATGAAACTCCCTCCGCATTATACCACCAGTTGTGAGCGTGACTAGCATTTCCAAGCGGTTCAGAAATGCCGTTTTTTTTTTTCCATCACAAGTGGGAGTGTTGTCCACCCAGATGTATGGTGGATAGATCAGCCTACCAGTTGCTACAGTCCACTGGGGTAGACTGGTAGGCTGATCTATCCAGGGTACATCTAGGTGGACACTCCCACTTGTGATGTCATAAACCAGACATGAAACCCGTTTGGAATGGCTAATCACGTCTCCTTTAAACAAGAACCTCAGTCCATTTCAATGCTGTGTCGTCCGCGTTCACAATGCATTTATTTATTTTCTTTATGTTTCCGTCAGATGTTTAGCACTTCAGGCTTTGGCTCATAACGCAACGCAACACAACGTCCACACATTGTGTTGTGATTTCAAACCTGTTAAAACACTTCCAACAGAACCTACCTCAAGCTGAGCTACGGGGAATAAATAGAAACGTGCCACAGCATCACGACTTATCTAAAGGATAGCTTTTAGATTCTCAACCTTGTCTCTATCTCTCCACGTTACGGATATATAGGGTGAAAAATGCCTGAAAGTTGCTCTCTGGGTCTCTGGGGCGTAGCTCTGCGCGGATGCAAGCAGGACTCGAAATTAGGATGTCCTCTTGTCCCGGGTACAGTAAAAATAGTACCTGGGACACAAAGTTACGTTTCTGGGCCAAAATGTCTTCCTTGTGCATTATTATCCAAACCCCAGAACCTCTGGGCTAACCACCACCCACTACGCGGCTACCCTGCGCCTGTCAGACTCCTAACTGCGGTGTGTGTGTGTGTGTGTTCTGCTGCAGGGTGCTGGCGTTCTCGGAGGCGGCCGTCACCGCGGTGCAGGTGAGCGTGGACGGGGAGCCTCTGGGGCCGTGCCGCTCGGCCGGGGGCCCGCTCTACGTGCTGCCCTGGGAGCCCGCGCGCTACGCCAGCGGCCTGCACACCATCAGCGTCAAGGTGGAGGTGGGTCACAACAAGTGAATGCTGCTAAATAGTCATGTTATTTCACATGCGTCTATATATTGTGATGGATTGAATTCAAGTGGGACTGTCCACCTAGAGTATGCTGGATAGATCAGCCTTACCAGCCTCACCCAGTGGACTACTGTACAAACTGGGTGGACACTCTAACTTGTGATGTCAAAAAACCGGCGATGGAAGCTGTTTTGGTGTCAAACGATCGCCTGGAGTCCCTAATAGCTTGAAACTTGATTGACCCACCAGGACTCCGCGGGCGCTGGGCGGTTAAGGAACAGCACTTCACCCTGGAGCAGGACGTGTCCCCGGGCTTCGGCCTCCCTCCAGTCCTTCATCCTGCTGACGGACCACTACGTGCTCGGGCCGCGCCCGTCTTCCTGGCCGCCGTGCTGCTCAACGTGGGCGCCCTGCTGCTCTTCCGCTAACCTGGGCCTGCCCTCGGCCAGAGGTGAGGCGGGCGACGCCGCGCGGGGACAGAAAAACACGTCCATGCCCAGAACGACACCCAGACAATGAAGAGAATTGGCATCGTTTAGCATTATTAGCATACTATTTAGCATTATTACCAATATTAGCATTGTCAGCATAATTAGCTCTGTTAGCATCATTAGCAATATTAGCATTGTCAGCATAATTAGCACCATTAGCATAATTAGCACTGTTATCATTATTAGCACTGTTGGCATCATTAGCATTGTCAGCATAATTAGCACTGTTATCATTATTAGCACTGTTGGCATCTTTAGCATTGTCAGCATAATTAGCACTGTTAACATAATTAGCACTGTTAGCATTATTAGCATTGTTGCCATTATTAGCATCATTAGCATTGTTTGATGAAATCCCATTTCACTCACCAATGAGTGGTTTTTGTCAACTAAATGAAAATATTCTCGTCTATTGTATCTTCAATTAGTGGCTGTGTGTGTGATCGTAATAATTATATACATGATAATAATAATAATAATTATTGATTCCTTGGTCCTAGTAATTAGTGTGTGTGTGTGTGTGTGTGTGTGTGTGTGTGTGTGTGTGGAGACGCAGAGAAATATCATGTAGCTACAGTTGGGAGGATGAATAAGAATTCAATAAATTAAAAGTAAAAATAGTTCGCAAACAACATACTGTACCTCCCATGTTCTCTAAGCCGTTCACTACCGTTTCCCGAACCTAAAACAGATCGTTTCAAAAAGACGAAAGACAGGCTTGATTATGTATTTATATTAATATACTGTAAGTTTGTGCAACTATGTTAACCCTCATGTTCTATTATATTAAACTTGCAACTATGAATGCTTGAAACCTGCTCTATTCTTATCTTTATGTACCACAGAGATATATTGCTGTCTCTCCTTCAACAAATGTACTCTTTGTAAGTCAGTAAGTGACATACAATCTATACAATGCAATCACACACTTTAGTTTAGAGTGTGTGCGTGCGTGTGTGTGTGCGTGCGTGTGTGCGTGTGTGTGTGTGTGTGCGTGTCTCGTCCTCACCTTGACCTGGCCGGACTTGACCCACGTGCTGAGCTGCAGCAGGGCCGCGTCCATCTTGTCCACGTAGTTGAGCACGGTGAATCGGTCCCTCGTGATCCCCCGGCTGCGGAGCGCGTCCCGGGTGCCGTCGCTCAGGGGCGGTGGGTAGGGCACGTCCTTGTTGTACTGGGAGATCTGGCCGCACAGGATAACATGGCCGCCGTGGTTCATCTAGAGGAGGGGGCAAAGGGGGGGGGCGGGAAAGGATCGAAATCAAGGGGTTGACCGAGGAACACAATAGCACAAAAACAACAGGAAACCAGAGCCACCGTTTCCTCTGAAGCATGAAGAATATTCAAATATTTTGGCGACCCACCAACAGTACCCTCATAGACCTGTAGGTGGTGGCTGGTCACAGGTTGGAAATAGAGCTGCACTGGTATACCTGTGATATAACCGTGTCGCTGATGGCTCCGCCCACGTTGTCGAAGTAGACGTCCACGCCGTCGGGGCAGCACTCACTCAGGCGGGCGGCCACGTCGTCGTGGCGATAGTTGATGGCGGCCGTGAAGCCCATCTCCTCCACCAGGGCGGCGCACTTCCCCTGCGAGCCGCAGATCCCCACCACCCTGGAGCAGCCGTCGAGAAGGCCCACCTGCGGGAGAGGAACCACATGTTTTTTATTTGGTTCCAGATCTATAATCTACTGATCTAATTCTATATTCTGACTCAGAAAGCTTGTCTGTACTCTACAAACTAGAAGCTGTGCAACAATGACAACAACAACAACACAAAAGCATCTGTTAAATGACCAATGAAAATTAACTTGACCTCTTCCATACTAGGAAGGAAAAATGTTAAAGCTATTTTTCCTGTATTTCTATGTTTTTGTCTACAACTCGTTTTCATCAACTTTCAGGGAATACTTTGCCAAGTGTCATTCCACTGTACTTTCTACTTGTAAATGCTAATTTATATCATCGTTTTTATCCAAAGTGCTTTACAGTATTGCCTCACGTTCACCCATTCATACACCGACGGCGGTGTCAACCATGCAAGGTAACAACCAACACGTCAGGAGCAGGTAGGGTTAGGTGGTGTCTTGCTCAGGGACACCTCCACACTTAGCTAGGAGGAGCAGGTAGGGTTAGGTGGTGTCTTGCTCAGGGACACCTCCACACTTAGCTAGGAGGGGGAGGAGCCCGGGGATCGAACCAGCAACCTTCCTGTTGCCAGACAACCGCTCTCTATACCTCCTGAGCTACTGCCGCCCCTCATAACAAATAAGGAACTCAAACTTGAATCTTGGTGACACCAAAATGTTCACCCTCTGAGTCACCCGAAATTTACCTGACCGGCGACGGAGCCACAGGCGCCCGCCGCCCCGCTAACCACCATGGTCTGGTTGGCCCCCGGGGTCACGTGACCCTTCTCACGGACCCCCAGTATGGCGGTGAGGCCTGTTATGCCCACCGCGCCCAGCAGGTGGGACAGGTGACCGTCCACCAGCCCGGGGTCCACCTGAGAGAGAAAAACACTGTTATACCCAATGTATATGTACAATAATTTTATATGTTTTTAATAATAAAAACATTATTATGGTGTGTGTGTCTGTGTCTGTGTTCAGCCAACAAGTGTGTTCAAGGCCGTGGAACCAAACACACACACAGCCACCAGCACACACACACACACCAGCCACCACACACACACCAGCCCACCACAACACACACACACACACACCAGCCCACCCCACACACACACACACACACACACACACACACACACACACACACACACCAGCCCACCACACACACACACACATCAGCCCACCACACACACACACACAGTTACTTTTTCCCCTCAATACATGTATTAATTATTATTTCTATGTTTTATTTTTTGGATTCCTTATTCATTTAGGCTTTTGATATTCTAACATTTTGATATAATATAATATTTTATAATGTTTTATCATTTATTCATTTTATATCTCAATCAACTGTCGACATTGCTGCTGGTGTGTGTGTGTGTGTACGTGTGTGTGTGTGTGTGTGTGTGTGTGTACGTGCACATCTCCCCCCTGCAGGTACAGAGTGCTGGCCTTCGACCACGACCTGCTCAGCTTCTCCGACCTGACCTTCCAGCGGTGGCCCGCGGTGCTCATCACCAACCCCAAGGAGGCGCAGTACCTCCACCCGGCCCGCGAGCCGCTGGGTCGCATCCGGAGGTCCACGCACATCAGGTGTCCCCTCTGTGTGTGTGTGTGTGTGTGTGTGTGTGTCTACCATTAGCCACCCAGCACCACCCTCCACCCCCATTCTCCACTATGAACTCCCTCCGCATTATACCACCAGTTGTGAGCGTGACTAGCATTTCCAAGCGGTTTCAGAATTGCCGGGTTTTTTTTACATCACAAGTGGGAGTGTCCACCCAGATGTATGGTGGATAGATAAGCCTACCAGTTGCTACAGTCCACTGGGGTAGACTGGTAGGCTGATCTATCCAGGCTACAGCTAGGTGGACACTCCCACTTGTGATGTCATAAACCAGAGATGAAACCCGTTTGGAATGGCTAATCACGTCTCCTTTAAACAAGAACCTGTCCATTTCAATGCTGTGTCGTCCGCGTTCACAATGCATTTATTTATTTTCTTTATGTTTACGTCAGATGTCTAGCACTTCAGGCTTTGGCTCATAACGCAACGCAACACAACACAACGTCCACACATTGTGTTGTGATTTCAAACCTGTTAAAACACTTCCAACAGAACCTACCTCAAGCTGAGCTACGGGGAATAAATAGAAACGTGCCACAGCATCACGACTTATCTAAAGGATAGCTTTTAGATTCTCAACCTTGTCTCTATCTCTCCACATTACGGATATATAGGGTGAAAAATGCCTGAAAGTTGCTCTCTGGGTCTCTGGGGCGTAGCTCTGCGCGGATGCAAGCAGGACTCGAAATTAGGATGTCCTCTTGTCCCGGGTACAGTAAAAATAGTACCTGGGACACAAAGTTACGTTTCTGGGCCAAAATGTCTTCCTTGTGCATTATTATCCAAACCCCAGAACCTCTGGGCCAACCACCCACTACGCGGCTATCCTGCGCCTGTCAGACTCCTAACCGCGGTGTGTGTGTGTGTTCTGCTGCAGGGTGCTGGCGTTCTCGGAGGCGGCCGTCACCGCGGTGCAGGTGAGCGTGGACGGGGAGCCTCTGGGGCCGTGCCGCTCGGCCGGGGGCCCGCTCTACGTGCTGCCCTGGGAGCCCGCGCGCTACGCCAGCGGCCTGCACACCATCAGCGTCAAGGTGGAGGTGGGTCACAACAAGTGAACGCTGCTAAATAGTCATGTTATTTCACATGCGTCTATATATTGTGATGGATTTAATTCAAGTGGGACTGTCCACCGAGAAGTATGCTGAATAGATCAGCCTTACCAGCCTCACCCAGTGGACTACTGTACAAACTGGGTGGACACTCTAACTTGTGACGTCAAAAACCGGCGATGGAAGCTGTTTTGGTGTCAAACGATCGCCTGGATTCTCTAAGAGCTTGAAACTTGATTGGACCCACCAGGACTCCGCGGGCCGCTGGGCGGTGAAGGAACAGCACTTCACCCTGGAGCAGGACGTGTCCCCGGGCTTCGGCCTCCTCCAGTCCTTCATCCTGCTGACGGACCACTACGTGCTCGGCCGCGCCGTCTTCCTGGCCGCCGTGCTGCTCAACGTGGGCGCCCTGCTGCTCTTCCGCTACCTGGGCCTGCCCTCGGCCAGAGGTGAGGCGGGCGACGCGCGCGGGGACAGAAAAACACGTCCATGCCCAGAACGACACCCAGACAATAAAGAGAATTGGCATCGTTAACATTATTAGCATAATTAGCTATTTTAGCATTTTAGCATTATTAGCCTGTTGCACTATTAGCATTTAGCATTGATGAAATCCCATTTCACTCACCAATGAGTGTTTATTCATATTAGCATGTTTGCATATTAGCATTGTCAGCATAATTAGCTCTGTTAGCATCATTAGCAATATTAGCATTGTCAGCATAATTAGCACTGTTAACATAATTAGCACTGTTAGCATTATTAGCATTGTTGCCATTATTAGCATCATTAGCATTGTTTGATGAAATCCCATTTCACTCACCAATGAGTGGTTTTTGTCAACTAAATGAAAATATTCTCGTCTATTGTATCTTCAATTAGTGGCTGTGTGTGTGATCGTAATAATTATATACATGATAATAATAATAATTATTATTGATTCCTTGGTCCTAGTATTAACCTGTGTGTGTGTGTGTGTGTGTGTGTGTGTGTGTGTGTGTGTTTGTGTGTGTGTGTGATGTGTGTGTGTGTCGAGGAATCAATTTAACATTTAATAGTAGCCTACTACTATTTAGTTAACCTAATCTCAGATGCTTCTATCTAAAGTAACTTACTTAATTCTTAATACATGTAATTATATATATGTGCAATCTTCCTAATATTGCATTCCATACTACTTCTCAATATTACCTATTGAGCAACCTCTGGCACAAGAATTTCCTTCGGGATGAATAAAGTTCCATCTTATCTTATCTTATAGAGCAGGTAGGGGTTAGGACATCCTAACCAAGGATGCTTACAGACGGGGAGAATCAAAACCAGTACCTTTTCGACCACCATCTTACCTTCTGCAGTGAGTTTCCCGTGAGGACGCAGCGAGTGGCCCAGGGCCAGTTGAAGGAGGTGACCACGTCCCCCTGGGTCAGGCCCTCGCACCGGCTGGCCTCCACCACCCCCACCCCCCCACCGTCCACACACTCCGACAGCTTCCACGGGGTCAGGTAGTCGGCGCCGGTATCTTCGTTCATACGACACCTCTATAGCAAGACCACGACACGGACGGAGGGAGAGTCATGTGTGTGGAATATGACTGTTTTTGGAGTCTTAAAGGGGACATGTTATGCCACCAGGTGTGAGCGTGATTAGCCCTTCCAAGCCGTTTCACTTTGAATTGCCATGCGACTACCGTCTAGTGACATCACAAGTGGGAATGTCCACCTACGATCTATGATTACTAGATCAGTCTACCAGCCTACCCAGTGGACTGTCGTACCGACAGGTAAACTGATCTAGTCAGCATACATCTAGGTGGACATTCCCACTTGTGATGTCACTAGACTGTAGTCACATGGCAATTGTGAAACGGCTTGCAATGGCTAATCACACTCACACCTGGTGGCATAATATGTCCCCTTTAATTAAGGGAATTTTACCCTGGTTCGAAATTAATTATACATGTATTTTGCTTTTCTTTTCTTTTCTTTTCTTTTTACAACATACATAATGAATGTCTGACTGCCATGTACCATATAGGGGTCGACTGAGAGGTAAAGAGTCCGGACCAGGACCTCTCCTTCTTTGGGGTCAAGTTGGAGATCTGAAGTCTCCTCCAGTCGAAAGTTCTCCGGAACCGGCGCTCCATTGTTGCCTTAATAAAAGAATGAAAGAAGAATGACATTTTCCTACTATACACCCACGAGTTAAATTATATGCATGCAATAGAGCAATAATGATATGCATGCAATAGTGCAATAATGATATGCATGCAATAGTGCAATAATGATATGCATGCAATAGTGCAATAATGATATGCATGCAATAGTGCAATAATGATATGCATGCAATAGTACAACAATGATATGCATGCAATAGTGCAATAATGATATGCATGCAATAGTACAACAATGATATGCATGCAATAGTGCAATAATGATATGCATGAGTGCAATAATGATATGCATGCAATAGTGCAACAATGATATGCATGCAATAGTGCAATAATGATATGCATGCAATAGTGCAATAATGATATGCATGCAATAGAGCAATAATGATATGCATGCAATAGTACAACAATGATATGCATGCAATAGTGCAATAATGATATGCATGCAATAGAGCAATAATGATATGCATGCAATAGTGCAATAATGATATGCATGCAATAGTGCAATAATGATATGCATGAGTGCAATAATGATATGCATGCAATAGTGCAATAATGATATGCATGCAATAGTACAACAATGATATGCATGCAATAGTGCAATAATGATATGCATGCAATAGTGCAATAATGATATGCATGCAATAGTGCAACAATGATATGCATGCAATAGTGCAATAATGACATGCATGCAAAAGTACAACTTGTGTGTCAAACGTCAGTCTCGTCCCAACAGCGGACTACGCATGTCCCCTGCAGAGGACAGACCTGACTGCACACACACACACACACACACACACACACACACACACACACACACACACACACACACACACATACCAGGCCGAGAGTCCAGAAGGATCCTTTGCACACGCATGTCGCATAAACCTCTAAATAAATAGCGAGAGAGAGAGAGAGAGAGAGAGAGAGAGAGAGAGAGAGAGAGAGAGAGGCTGCAAGAGTGACCCCCCCACTGAGAGCTAGTGGTGATTTTTAAGCCACAATGCGACTCTTGACGACACAGCGCCACCTTCAGGCCGGGTGCGTACTACTCCCCCCACCCCCTCCCTTGCCTTCCACTACGAAGGAAAAAAACGTCCCTCATGCGAATTGGGACGCGGCCCTCACCTAACACCCCCCCCCCCCGACGTGACGTGACGTGACGTCAGGCGTCAGGTCTGGTCTGTCGGTGTGTGTCCGTCATCGATCCGAATTCGTTTCTCAACTCAAGACTTCATCAATAAGTTGCGTGCATGAAATGACGTGCACGTAAGTCACGTACACACACACACACACACGCGCACACGCACGTAACGTTACAATGCGTTAACGACGCCGCTGCTGGGAAGTGACGCCCCCCTCCCCCCCCCTCCCGCCCCGCGGTGCAGGAATACAAAAAGTTTCGCAACGTTAACGAAAAGTTCGCAGCGGCGGCGGCGGCGGAACGAACTTTCGTTAACGAAGTCGAACTTTTCGCAGCGCAGCGACGCGACGCGACGCGGGAGAGACGCGCTGTCGGCGGTGATCGGTGAACGGTAAATGGTACGTAATGCACGGTTATTATTATTATTATAGTTATAGTTTTATATTGTTGTTTGCACGCACACCATCGATCGATCGATTGATTGATTGATTGATTGATTGATTGATTGGTTGATTGGTTGACTCTTTCTGTACACAATGTGCGATGACTTGACGCGTTTTGCTGGAGAGATGATTCGGCGACAGATTTAGCGGCAGTTGCGTTGTGGTTCAGGGTGTGCGCTGCGTAAAAACGACGTTATGACATGCATGTCTACGGAGAGCTGGAGCAGCCAGACAGTCAGCCAGTCAGTCAGCCAGTCACCCAGTTAGACAGTCAGTCGGCCACCCAGTCAGTCAGTCAGTCAGCCAGCCAGTCACCCAGTTAGACAGTCAGTCGGCCACCCACCCAGTCAGTCAGTCAGTCAGACAGTCAGTTAGACAGTCAGCCACCCAGTCAGCCAGCCAGCCATTCAATCAGTCAGTCAGTCAGTCAGTCAGTGTCTTGACAAATAGTTTACAGCAGATCTGTGTGTCAAAACTGCAGCAATGATGAAATCTTGGATGCAAGTGTGCAAGCATTGCAGTCAGACCTGTTGGGTGTGAGTATTATCTTTATTATCTTTATTATTATTATTATTATATATTATATTATTATAGCCTATTATAGACTCTGGCATCTGAGAAGAAGAAGAAGGAACAGAGCACAAAGAAATGGGAGTGAAACAACGCAGACAAGGGAGTTTGAAATGGACACTAAGGCCACATTGTCATGACACTGCTCGTCTGGCTGCTTGCTGGCTGTCTGCATGAGGATGAGGACCTGTGTGTGTGTGTGTGTGTGTGTGTGTGTGTGTGTGTGTGTGTGCATGCATGCATGAGTTGATTGCAATGTGCAATACAATAATAATCGTACACAATGTGTGCCGAGATCTCCTTCAAGTTGAGTTTGCATTGTGATTGCAAATGTGCAAAAAAAATGAGCATGGCAGTCAACGGAGAGTCCAGTGTCTCTATAGGAGTGGTGGTGTTATCTCGATCCATGACATTATTGATTGATTGATGATGATGATGATGAGGGTGGTTGGTGTAAGGGTGTGTGTGTGTGTGTGTGTGCGTGTGTGTGTGTGCGTGTGCGTGTGTATGTGTGCTGGAATTTCCGCCATGGGGCTGGCTTTGCTCGGTAAATGACAACCCAAGCCTGCCTGCCCGCCTGCCTGCAAGTAGGAGGAGGAGGAAGAGGAGGAGGAGGAGAGGGGTCCATATATGGGCATGGAAGTGGGCGTGGCCAAGCGAGTCGGAGAGGGGAGGGGAGGGGCGGATCACAAGACTGGCTGCATGCAGGGGAGAGAGAGAGACAGAGAGAGACAGAGAGAGAGGAGAAGCAATGTGCGTGTTGTTTTCGTGCAATCCCGGCGCAATAATGTGGAAGGAGGAGGAGGATGAGGAGGAGGAGGAGAAGAAGATGCTGCTGCTACTGAGATCGACGGACCTTTAAAGCCAGTGTGAGTGTGTGTGTGTGTGTGTGTGTGTGTGTGTGTCGGGGAGAGGAGGGGAGCAGAGGGAGGGGGGGGGGGGGGGAGAGAAGAGTCTAGAGAGAGTGAAGTCAGCGTTGAGCCAAGGGTGAGTCAAGCCCGGGGATGTATGCATGCATGCAGTCATCAGCAGCAGCACCACCACCACCACCACCACCACCTCCACCAGCACCAGCACCTTAGGCCCTGTGTGTGTGTGTGTGTGTGTGTGTGTGTGTGTGTGTGTGTGTGTGTGTGTGTGTGTGTGTGTGTGTGTGTGTGTGTGTGTGTTGTGTTGTGTTGTGTTGTGCTGCGTGGACCTGCAGACAACAAGGCTGTCGTAATAGCAGACTAGCACCTCCTCTGCTGCTGGCAGAGGAGGTGGAGGAGGTGGAGGTGGTGCTGGTGCTGGTGGTGGTGGTGCTGGTGGTGGTGGTGAGCACACAACACAGTAAGTATCCCTGTTGCCACTGTTACCATATGCATTGCATTGCATTGCATTGCATTGCATTGTTGTTGTGACCGCGCAGCATGCAGGATGCAGACGTCCATGTTGGTGGTCGTCTGCACAGTTGCACAGTCGACGGTGCAACTGTGCAACTTTGTTTACGTTTGTTCCCCCCCTCCCCTCCCTCCCTCTCCCTCCCTCCCCCTCCCCCCCCCCCCCCTGCCCCACCCACTCCACCCCCTCCACCCCCACCCAATGCTGCTGCTGCTGCTGCTGCTGCAATCTATACACGTTGCACGGGATAGGCCTATCTATATCTATATCTACATCTATATCTACATCTATATCTATATCTACAATATCTGTGTTTATTTTGGGCGCTTTAATCAAAATGATGAGACTTGATATCTGGGCTGAAATCATCATTATCATGCTTGTTGTGCCTTCTCATATTGGTGGAGGGTGGTGGTGGTGGTGCAAGATGCATTGAGGTGTTATTGTGTGTGTGTGTGTGTGTGTGTGTGTGTGTGTGTGTGTGTGTGTGTTTCTTTTGCAATAGCTGGGCCAGGATGGCGTGAGAGAGTGAGAGAGTGACACATGGATGATAATCTCACCCCCGTTTCTGCTAACAAAGGGGGCTTCTCGTCAAAATTTGCGCTGAGCTGGCTGCCCACCAAAAGGGGCAGGGGTGGCTTACTGTTGCTGTTAGTTGACTTGACTGGCTGGCAGACCGGCGAGGAGCGAGCGAGGAAAAGATCAAGGATTAGACGCTGTGTTTTCCTTTAAGCCATTTGGACGTGTTGTTGTTCTTGTTCTTGTTGTTGTTGATGATGATGATGATGTCTCCTCGTTTATCTGCTCCATCTTGTATTGATGCGTTAGAACGGTTCTTTAAGGACGTGTGTAGGGCATGCATATCATGTGTGTACAGTATGTGCACGTTGCAGATAGCAGCCGGTGGCAGCGTGTCTGTCTCTGTCTGCAGCGTCCGTGGGCCTGGTGGCTCCGGTGAAGCTGTCCCTCCACCTGCTCAGTAAAACAGACTTCTTCTTCTACTCCCTGCTGCTCTTCAACCTGTGCACCGCCTTCGGTGAGACCACCGCCTCCTCCCCCCCCCCTCTGGCTCTATACCGCACTTTTATTCACCGTGACACCAACACCCAACACCCACTACGTGTTACAGTCACCAGTATTTTTGGCTGGGTTGAGTTAAAGATTAGCAGGAAAAAACCTCAAAATGTTAACAAGACAATCTTTTCCCTTTTAGTTAAAGAATGAATAAACACGACAAGTAGTAGTGCACATATTAAGATATTAAGAATATTGCAGAATAAGTAGTTGCACATGATATTAGAAATATTGCACATGATGTTGAAAGGTAATATTGCACATGATTAAGTCACTTGTATCTCCAGCGACCACTGCAATATGTCCAAAGTGCAAACTTAAAAAATCGATTACTTTCGAAGTTTGCGGGAAAAAAAAAATCACAACTCCTAACGTTCCAGGTTTTTTCCCGGTTCCTTAACGTTAAGACAACATCGGAGCTGGTTCTCTGGTCAGGGTTGTGTCTTTGTTGAACCGCCTTTGGCACCAAGCTGAGGCTTCCCCGGCGGGTGTGCGTTTGATTCGTTGCCCCGGCCGTCCCTGCAGGGCCGTGGTTCGTCGGGGAGCTGATCGACGGCCACAGTGGCGCCTGCTTCGCCTTCGGCCTGGTCATCGACGGACACTTCCTGGAGGGCAGCCTCACCTACGTGGTGGGCGTGATTCAGGTGAGGAGGACACCTGCTTTTCTAGACTGTGGGCATTGGGGTAATTACGGATTATTAATAGGTTAATAGGATTATTAATAGGTTAATTTAGGGGTGTGTCAAACATGCGGCCATAATTACACAAAAAATGTTTTGTAAATTCCTACAAATAACCACTAAGCTGCAGGGGTTGCGATGTGCATTTTCTGAGTTCAGGGAGCTGGAGATGGAGATAAGTGTTTTCGCTAACACTTTTCAGTCAACCCTTATGACAATGCAATGCGGTGCCGCGTTACAGAGGAAGAAACGTGAGAAAGGAATGAAACAAGTTGGCCTAAATCTCAGACTCTCGCCTTTGGTTCTGTTACGGCCCTCAGCCTCAAATGAGTTTGACACCCCTGGGTTAGTTGTGGAGAAAAGAATTGCGTGTCTCCGAATGTCTGAATTGAGAAAAACGTACGTTCGGAAAGCTTGTCGTCGCAACTAGCTGACCAAAATGTGCACATAAAAAATGTATTTTATTCAAATCTCTCTTAAATTTTACTCTGAGAAAGTTTAATAAAATCCAAAACTGCCACTAAACGACGAATCCGAACTCCCCGACTCGCGCAGATTGCCTTCTACAACACGCCCCTCACCTGCTACCTGTGCTGGAGCCTGCACCAGCGTTGCCCCCATTTTTTTTTTTTTTTCTTTTTTTCTTTCTTTTTTTTTTTTTTTTTTTTTTTTCTTTTTTTTTTATTTTCTTTTATTTTTATTTTTTTTTTTTTTTTCTTTTTTTGCCGCGGCAACACCTTCCGCTCCCACCTGCTGCCACCGCGGCAACCGGGCGGTTACCATGGCGGCGCGGCGGCGGCGGCGGCGGTGGCGACGGCGGCCGCGTCGCTGGCCGTCAACCTGGGCATGCTGCTGCTGCTGTGCTGGCAGGCCTACTCCTGCCGCTTCCTGCTGGAGACGTACGGCGCCGTGGCCTTCCTGCTGTCGCCCGTACGCACCTGGGCCCTGGCGATGGGCGTGCTGCTGGTGTACCGCGCCTGGACGGGCCCAGCCCCCCGCCTGCCCCACCGAGACCCCCACCACCACCACCACCGAGACCACCGAGACCACCGAGACCACAAGGTCGACGGTGCACACTCTTGACAGTAGTGTGCCACCACCACTGCTGCTGCTGTTACTACCACTGTTTTCTCTCTCTCTATCTCCCTCTCTTCATCCATCACTCCCTCCCTCCCTCTCCCTCTCTCTATCCATCCCTCCCTCCCTCCCTCTCTCCATCCATCCATTTCTCCCTCCCTCCCTCCCTCTCTCCATCCATCCATCCATTTCTCCCCCCCTCTCTCCCTCTCTCCCTCTTGTAACATTTAATAGTAGCCTACTACTATTTAGTTAACCTAATCTCAGATGCTTCTATCTAAAGTAACTTACTTAATTCTTAATACATGTAATTATATATATGTGCAATCTTCCTAATATTGCATTCCATACTACTTCTCAATATTACCTATTGAGCAACCTCTGGCACAAGAATTTCCTTCGGGATGAATAAAGTTCCATCTTATCTTATCTTATAGAGCAGGTAGGGGTTAGGACATGCTAATCAAGGATGCTTACAGACGGGGAGAATCAAACCCATCTTCAACCACCATCTTACCTTCTGCAGTGAGTTTCCTGTGAGGACGCAGCGAGTGGCCCAGGGCCAGTTGAAGGAGGTGACCACGTCCCCCTGGGTCAGGCCCTCGCACCGGCTGGCCTCCACCACCCCCACCCCCCCACCGTCCACACACTCCGACAGCTTCCACGGGGTCAGGTAGTCGGCGCCGGTATCTTCGTTCATACGACACCTCTATAGCAAGACCACGACACGGACGGAGGGAGAGTCATGTGTGTGGAATATGACTGTTTTTGGAGTCTTAAAGGGGACATGTTATGCCACCAGGTGTGAGCGTGATTAGCCCTTCCAAGCCGTTTCACTTTGAATTGCCATGCGACTACCGTCTAGTGACATCACAAGTGGGAATGTCCACCTACTGTAGATGTATGATTACTAGACCAGTCTACCAGCCTACCCAGTGGACTGTACTGTATACCAACAGGTAAACTGATCTAGTCAGCATACATCTAGGTGGACATTCCCACTTGTGATGTCACTAGATGGTCGTCACATTGCAATTGCAATGGCTAATCACACTCACACCTGGTGGCATAATATGTCCCCTTTAATTAAGGGAATTTTACCCTGGTTCGAAATTAATTATACATGTATTTTGCTTTTCTTTTCTTTTCTTTTCTTTTTACAACATACATAATGATCAACAACAACTAACTACACACACAATGTCTGACTGCCATGTACCATATAGGGGTCGACTGAGAGGTAAAGAGTCCGGACCAGGACCTCTCCTTCTTTGGGGTCAAGTTGGAGATCTGAAGTCTCCTCCAGTCGAAAGTTCTCCGGAACCGGCGCTCCATTGTTGCCTTAGTAAAAGAATGAAAGAAGAATGACATTTTCCTACTATACACCCACGAGTTAAATTATATGCATGCAATAGTGCAATAATGATATGCATGCAATAGAGCAACAATGATATGCATGCAATAGTGCAATAATGATATGCATGCAATAGAGCAATAATGATATGCATGCAATAGAGCAATAATGATATGCATGCAATAGAGCAATAATGATATGCATGCAATAGTGCAATAATGATATGCATGCAATAGTGCAATAATGATATGCATGCAATAGAGCAACAATGATATGCATGCAATAGAGCAATAATGATATGCATGCAATAGTGCAATAATGATATGCATGCAATAGTGCAATAATGATATGCATGCAATAGAGCAATAATGATATGCATGCAATAGAGCAACAATGATATGCATGCAATAGTGCAATAATGATATGCATGCAATAGTGCAATAATGATATGCATGCAATAGAGCAACAATGATATGCATGCAATAGTGCAATAATGATATGCATGCAATAGTGCAATAATGATATGCATGCAATAGAGCAACAATGATATAATAATAATAATAATAATAATAATAATAATAATAATAATAATAATGCATTTTATTTTTGGCGCCTTTCTAGGCACTCAAGGACACCTTACACAGCACAAACAGGCAACAGAACACGGTCAAAAGTAATTGGGACTTAAAAACAGGGATATAAAATAACAATCATTAAAGAATAATCACACACAGTCATACACAATCATACACAATCATACACAATATGCCAATTTACATGCATATTGATATGCATATGCATGCAATAGTGCAATAATGACATGCATGCAAAAGTACAACTTGTGTGTCAAACGTCAGTCTCGTCCCAACAGCGGACTAGTACGCATGTCCCCTGCAGAGGACAGACCTGACTGCACACACACACACACACACACACACACACACACACACACACACACACACACACACATACCAGGCCGAGAGTCCAGAAGGATCCTTTGCACACGCATGTCGCATAAACCTCTAAATAAATAGCAAGAGAGAGAGAGAGAGAGAGAGAGAGAGAGAGAGGCTGCAAGAGTGACCCCCCCCACTGAGAGCTAGTGGTGATTTTTAAGCCACAATGCGACTCTTGACGACACAGCGCCACCTTCAGGCCGGGTTGCGTACTAACCCCCCCCCCCCCTCCCCCATTGCCTTCCACTACGAAGGAAAACAACGTCCCTCATGCGAATTGGGACGCGGCCCTCACCTAACACCCCCCCCCCCGACGTGACGTGACGTGACGTCAGGCGTCAGGTCTGGTCTGTCGGTGTGTGTCCGTCATCGATCCGAATTCGTTACTCAACACAAGACTTCATCAATAAGTTGCGTGCATGAAAAGACGTGCACGTAAGTCACGTACACACACACACACACACAGACGCACGCGCACACACACACGTAACGTTACAATGCGTTAACGACGCCGCTGCTGGGAAGTGACGCCCCCCCTCCCCCCCCCTCCCGCCCCGCGGTGCAGGAATACAAAAAGTTTCGCAACGTTAACGAAAAGTTCGCAGCGGCGGCGGCGGCGGAACGAACTTTCGTTAACGAAGTCGAACTTTTCGCAGCGCAGCGACGCGACGCGACGCGGGAGAGACGCGCTGTCGGCGGTGATCGGTGAACGGTAAATGGTACGTAATGCACGGTTATTATTATTATTATAGTTATAGTTTTATATTGTTGTTTGCACGCACATCATCGATCGATCGATTGATTCATTGATTGATTGATTGGTTGATTGATTGGTTGACTCTTTCTGTACACAATGTGCGATGACTTGACGCGTTTTGCTGGAGAGATGATTCGGCGACAGATTTAGCGGCAGTTGCGTTGTGGTTCAGGGTGTGCGCTGCGTAAAAACGACGTTATGACATGCATGTCTACGGAGAGCTGGAGCAGCCAGACAGTCAGCCAGTCAGCCACCCAGTCAGTCAGCCAGTCAGTCACCCAGTCAGTCACCCAGTCAGTCAGCCAGCCAGTCACCCAGTTAGACAGCCAGTCAGCCACCCAGTCAGTCAGACAGTCAGTTAGACAGTCAGCCACCCAGTCAGCCAGCCAGCCATTCAATCAGTCAGTCAGTCAGTCAGTGTCTTGACAAATAGTTTACAGCAGATCTGTGTGTCAAAACTGCAGCAATGATGAAATCTTGGATGCAAGTGTGCAAGCATTGCAGTCAGACCTGTTGGGTGTGAGTATTATTATTATTATTATTATTCTATATTATATTATTATAGGCTATTATAGACTCTTCTTTCTGGCATCTGAGAAGAAGAAGAAGGAACAGAGCACAAAGAAATGGGAGTGAAACAACGCAGACAAGGGAGTTTGAAATGGACACTAAGGCCACATTGTCATGACACTGCTCGTCTGGCTGCTTGCTGGCTGTCTGCATGAGGATGAGGACCTGTGTGTGTGTGTGTGTGTGTGTGTGTGTGTCTGTGTGTGTGTGCATGCATGCATGAGTTGATTGCAATGTGCAATACAATAATAATCGTACACAATGTGTGCCGAGATCTCCTTCAAGTTGAGTTTGCATTGTGATTGCAAATGTGCAAAAAAAATGAGCATGGCAGTCAACGGAGAGTCCAGTGTCTCTATAGGAGTGGTGGTGTAATCTCGATCCATGACATGATTGATTGATTGATGATGAGGGTGGTTGGTGGTGTGTGTGTGTGTGCGTGTGTGTGTGTGCGTGTGCGTGTGTATGTGTGCTGGAATTTCCGCCATGGGGCTGGCTTTGCTCGGTAAATGACAACCCAAGCCTGCCTGCCCGCCTGCCTGCAAGTAGGAGGAGGAGGAAGGGGAGGAGGAGGAGAGGGGTCCATATATGGGCATGGAAGTGGGCGTGGCCAAGCGAGTCGGAGAGGGGAGGGAGAGGAGGGAGGGAGGGGAGGGGCGGATCACAAGACTGGCTGCATGCAGGGGAGAGAGAGAGACAGAGAGAGACAGAGAGAGAGAGAAGCAATGTGCGTGTTGTTTTCGTGCAATCCCGGCGCAATAATGTGGAAGGAGGAGGAGGATGAGGAGGAGGAGGAGAAGAAGATGCTGCTGCTACTGAGATCGACGGACCTTTAAAGCCAGTGTGAGTGTGAGTGTGAGTGTGTGTGTGTGTGTGTGTGTGTGTGTGTCGGGGAGGAGGAGGGGAGGGGGGGGGGGGGGGAGAGAAGAGTCTAGAGAGAGTGAAGTCAGCGTTGAGCCAAGGGTGAGTCAAGCCCGGGGATGTATGCATGCATGCAGTCATCAGCAGCAGCACCACCACCACCACCACCACCACCTCCACCAGCACCAGCACCTTAGGCCCTGTGTGTGTGTGTGTGTGTGTGTGTGTGTGTGTGTGTGTGTGTTGTGTTGTGCTGCGTGGACCTGCAGACAACAAGGCTGTCGTAATAGCAGACTAGCACCAGACTAGCACCTCCTCTGCTGCTGGCAGAGGAGGTGGAGGAGGTGGAGGTGGTGCTGGTGCTGGTGGTGGTGGTGGTGCTGGTGCTGGTGGTGGTGGTGAGCACACAACACAGTAAGTATCCCTGTTGCCACTGTTACCATATGCATTGCATTGCATTGCATTGCATTGTTGTTGTGACCGCGCAGCATGCAGGATGCAGACGTCCATGTTGGTGGTCGTCTGCACAGTTGCACAGTCGACGGTGCAACTGTGCAACTTTGTTTACGTTTGTTCCCCCCCTCCCCTCCCTCCCTCTCCCTCCCTCCCCCCTCTCCCCCCCCTCATCTATGCCCCACCCCCACTCCACCCCCTCCACCCCCACCCAATGCTGCTGCTGCTGCTGCTGCTGCAATCTATACACGTTGCACGGGATAGGCCTATCTATATCTATATCTACATCTATATCTATATCTACAATATCTGTGTTTATTTTGGGCGCTTTAATCAAATGATGAGACTTGATATCTGGGCTCATTATCATGCTTGTTGTGCCTTCTCATATTGGTGGAGGGGTGGTGGTGGTGGTGCAAGAATGCATTGAGGTGTCATTGTGTGTGTGTGTTGTGTGTGTGTGTGTTGCGTGTGTGTGTTTGTTTCTTTCGCAATAGCTGGGCCAGGATGGCGTGAGAGAGTGAGTGAGAGAGAGAGTGACACATGGATGATAATCTCACCCCCGTTTCTGCTAACAAAGGGGGCTTCTCGTCAAATTTGCGCTGAGCTGGCTGCCCACCAAAAGGGGCAGGGGTGGCTTACTGTTGCTGTTAGTTGACTTGACTGGCTGGCAGACCGGCGAGGAGCAAGCGAGGAAAAGATCAAGGATTAGGACGCTGTGTTTTCCTTTAAGCCAATTGGACGTGTTGTTGTTGTTGTTGTTGTTGATGATGATGATGATGTCTCCTCGTTTATCTGCTCCATCTTGTATTGATGCGTTAGAACGGTTCTTTAAGGACGTGTGTAGGGCATGCATATCATGTGTGTACAGTATGTGCACGTTGCAGATAGCAGCCGGTGGCAGCGTGTCTGTCTGTCTGTCTGTCTGTCTGTCTTGTCATCTGCAGAATTGGACTGAAGTGACCACCATGTTGTTGTTGTTGTGTTTGTGAGCCTTGCACTCACTGTACGTGCTCCTGCAGGTTCCTCTTCGTCCTCCTCCTCCTCCTCCTCCTCCTCCTCCTCCTTCTTCTCCTGCTTACTCCTCGGCCAGTGCAAGATCTGAACAGCTGTGAGCAGTCTATTTTAGGATGGTGTGTGTGTGTGTGTGTGTGTGTGTGTGTGCGTGTCTGCGTGTGCAAATCTCCAACGCGTATGCAGAAGACACACAAGAGGCGGCCGTGTAGTTAAGTCAACGTTGTGTAATCTCCAATTTAATTGTTGTTGGTTTTATTCGTTCATTTTTTGTTTTTTTTTAAACAAATACTATTACCGTGTGACCTAAATCCTTCTGCCTGCCGTCTGTTGCAACACAATAGATTTGTTCACGGGAGTCGGGACCCCCTGGTGATAATGACATGTCAAGTTGTGAACTCTTTGTGAACATTATGAGCAGGAGGCAGAATGATATTAGATAATATCTCTCTCTCTCTCTCTCTCGGAGAGCATCGTCCTCATCCTCATCACAGCGTGTTGCCATGGCGATCGCAGCGCTCTCTCCTCAAAGCCATGTC
>PIJE02002664.1:0-15000 GCA_002895965.2 Coryphaenoides rupestris
GAGAGAGAGAGAGAGAGAGGAGAGAGAGAGAGAGAGAGACGAGAGAGAGACGAGGAGAGACGAGAGAGAGATACAGAGAGACAGAGGGAGAGAGAGAGAGAGAGAGAGAGAGAGAGAGGCAAGAGAGAGAGAAGAGAGAAAGGTGATGCGGTGTGGGTGGTGTGGTGTGTTGTGGTGTGTTGTGTTGTGTTGTGTGTGTGTGTGTTGTGTTGTGGTTGTGTTGTGTTGTGTGTGTGTGTGTGTTGTGTGTGTGGTGTGGTGTGTGTGGTGGTGTTGTTTGTGGTGTGTGTGTGTGTGTGTGTGTGTGCGTGTGCGTGTGCGTGTGTGTGTGTGTGTGTCTGTCTGTGTGTGTTGTTGTGTCTGCTGTGTGGTGTGTCGTGTGTGTGTGTGTGTGCGTGTGCGTGTGCGTGTGTGTGTGCGTGTGCGTGTGTGTGTGTGTGTGCGTGTGCGTGTGCGTGTGTGTGTGTGTGCGTGGACATATGAGCAGGCTCTGTGATCTGGCTGAGGGCTGGGGTCCTGCTGATGTCTGGTGCTTCAGAGTGCAGGAAGCCCTTCCTGACAACCATCTGGAAGCTTCCCCGATACCCCCCCCCCCCCTCCGTCTCCTGTCTCTGTCTCTCCTGTCTCTCTCTCTCTCTCTCTCTCCCTGTCTCTCTTTTCATCTGTCTCTCTGTTTCTCTCTCTCTCTCACTGTCTCTCAGTCTGTCTCACTCCTTCTATACATCTCTCACCTATCTCTCTCACACAATCTTTCTTTCACTATGTCTCTCTATCCACACCCCTCTCTCACTGTATTTAGGTATCTCTTTCTCTTGTCTCTTCTCTCTTAGTACTACGTTCTTGTATATTCTCTTTTGTATAGAGAACGGTTCTTGTATATTCTCTTGTATAGAGAACGGTTCTTGTATATTCTCTTGTATAGAGAACGGTTCTTGTATATTCTCTTGCTATAGAGCAACCGGTTCTATGTTATATTCTCTTGTATAGAGAAACGGTTCTTGTATATTCTCTTGTTATAGAGAAACGGGTTCTTGTATATTCTCTTGTATATCGAGAACGAGTTCTTGGGTATATTCCATGGGCTGTAACTTCTCTACTGCATCTCGCTGAAACAATTACAATAGCCAAAATGTTCTAAAATACAAAACATTTTAGAATTTTTTGACATTTTAGTGTATGTTCTTTTTTTGCTAATGGTTTTTTCTTCTTCTTTGTTTCACCGTTGGACGGGACTGAAACCTCCACACGGTTCTGTGGAGCGATCACAGAAGGCAGAGGTGCAATTTGTGGGTCCGGGGGGGTGGGGGGGTGGTTGATTATCTGACGGAATATTGGATCTGATTTGGATTTTTATATAAATATCTCTTGTGTTTTTCACATTGTTTTCATTCTGAACATGCTGCAGTGCGCCTCTTTATTTTAAGAGCAGGTCACACGCGTCTCAACCCACAGACCGACCGCCCCCCCTCCCCCCCACCCCCCCGCCCGCCCGTGCCACCGCACGCATCCCATACATAATACCACGCACGCCCAACCATAATAACCCACGCGTGCTGGAGGTTCGGTGTCACCTGGACATAGCCGCAGGCAGTGGGCACGGAGCCGACGCCCACGTGGAGATTAGCAGCGTCCATGGCAACGCTCCTCCTCCTCCTCCTCCTCCTCCCTCCTCCTCCTCCCTCTCTCCTCCTCCTCCTCCTTTTCTTCCTCCTCCTCTCTCTGTTGTTGTTGTTGTTGTTTCGTCAACAGCTCTGTTTGTGTGTTTCCCAGCAGGGTTGAAATAAACAAACAAGTAAATAAATAAATAAATATATGAATAAATAATACAATATAATATAGTATTATGAATACATGAATAAACAAACGGATGACTAAATCAATAGAAAGTAACTAAATAAATAAATATAGAAACAAGTAATATTTTATTAGGACTACATAAATAAACAAACAGATAAATTATTTTATTTTTGTTTTTCAACACGAGTTTCTCTTTTTTTCCTGTTAAGGTGTACAGTAGGTCTTTGTACCCCCATCCCCCTCACACACACACACACACACACACACACACACACACACACACAGTCTCTCTCTCTCTAACACACACCACACACACACCAACACACACAGTTTTTCTCTCTCTCTCTCTCTCTTCTCTCTCTCTCTCTCTCTCTCTCTCTCTCGCTCTCTCTCTCTCTCGCACGCACACGCCCACAGCTTCTTGAATCAGATAGATCCTGTCTGCTCGCATCAGCAAGGTCAACGTCCAATTAAAACGTCCCTTCCTGGTTTATCAACCAATGACTGGAGACCGAAACCAGGCAGAAGAGATCCACGAACCAAGGTTTATGGTTTATGGCTGGAACACCACACAGCACACACACACACACACGGTTCATGTCAAAATGTGTGTGTGTGTGCGTGTGCGTGCGTTGTGCGTGTGTGCGCGTGTGTGTGTGCGTGCTCTTAATGAGTGTGTTCTGCGGTCCATTCGGTGGGGATGCTGAGAGATGAGAGGAACAGAAGATCCATCGCTATCCTCCGCCGCTGACAGCCAATCTATACTTCAATATATGCTAATGTTTGCGTAGCGCCATTTGAAACGCTGTACAATTTGGTTTTCTCATCAACCCCCAGGCCCGACCCGCGTGGCGCTGGCGGCGGCGGCGGCGGCGGCGGCGGTGGCGGAGGTGGAGGTGGTGGTGCCGGTGGTGGTGGTGGTGGTGGTGGTGCCACTTTGCAAACTATACACGCGACTCATCGATCCTCTCACCCCACTTCCCCCCCAACCCCCCTCCCCCCCCCCCCACCCCCCCCCCCCCCTCCCTTCTGATTTAACACTTCTCTGAGAATGTTCTGCCATGATTCACCGCCGCCATGTGTTCAATCTTTCAAAGTGACGTCTCAAATCGGTTCCTCTTTTGATCTATCTCCGCGTGAGGAAATGCTGATTTCATGACCTGGTTTTAAGCATCAAACGTTCAAATGCCCCTCCCCCTCCCCCCACCGCCCAACTCCACATGTGTTCCCCAAAAGAGATGAAAAAAAAAAAAAGCGAATTTCCATATTTAGTCCGTGTTCGTCATTATGGAATCTGATAACGACCACGCTTGGAACCCAGATGGATTAATATGTGCATATGTATGTTTTAAACTTAACAGAGCCTCGCGTGTTCGCCTATTGAGCTGCGTAGACGATGCATTAAACATGCGGCCCCCCCCGCTCCAAAACGCCATGACTGTTTCTGTCTCAGGTTCGAATGTTTCTCGCCCAGCAGGGGGGCACGCTGAGCGGAGCGGCGGCGGCGTAGCGGTAGCTTTTTGCCGTTTTTCGACTCAGCGATACCTTTGCATGTGAATTAAAAAGAGACTCATTCTTTTTGATGTGTCGGCGATAAATAATATACCGCGCTCGTGTTTAAGGTATGCTCTTTCATGTTGCAAGAGTGGCGTCGCGTTTTTTTTCTCCCTTCCTAATGTATGCGTCACATTACTGTGCACTAGCCCCCCCGCCCCCCCCCCCCCCCCCCGCACCCGCACCCCCCCTCGCCTGGAAGCCCCATCCCATGCATAACCCAGACGTATGTTAATGACTTTAATCGGCTGTTCTGTTCGTATTTAATCAGAATCACGGCTCCCGGCTGAAGCCGCCGGGACCGGGCCCCTGTCGAGTCTCTTAGTACTCTATTCTGGGGCCCCTGTGTGAGGAACAGAACAGAGAGACACCACAAAAAAAACAAAAACCCTCAACCCTTCGGTCGGAAGTCTGGCTACCGAGGTCTCCGATTGGCTGAGAACGCTGGAGAAGGTTCCATTTTGAGGGAGTCGAAAATGCAGGGTGGTGTCAAAATGGAGGGCGATGGGGAGCCAGCCACGACCACGTGTGATCATGTGCAAACACCCAAGGCCTAATATGTAATATCTAATATGTAGTATGTAATATATACTGTACATTCACCAGTGGGAGAGGTAAACAGTATTCGGGTTCTGGTCGGGTTCTGCTTCTGGTCTGGCTGGTAAATTGCAGGACTGAATGTCGGTGGTGGCCGGCTGAAGCTCTCTCTCTCTCTCTGTCTCCCCCTCTCTCTCTTTCTCTCTCTCACACACTCCCTCTCACACACTCTCTCTGGGCCGAACGCAGCCGAGCACAAGAGATCAGGAGCAACACATGCGGTCGATTTCTTTATCAGCCATAATGAGCCTGCTCACATTTCCTGCAGACAAATCTCTTTTAACTCTCTAGCTCTCACTCTCTCCATCTTACATCTTCTCTCTCACCCGCCCTCCCTCTCTCCCCTCCCCCCCATCTCTCCCCCCCCTCCTGTCTGACTGAATGTGATCTCTGGCGTTGCGCGGCTAATTCGCTGCACTCTCGCAGCCCCGGCGTGCTGTCATGATTGGCCGAGGCATCGACCCGCGTGTCCTCTTACAAGAGTCTTGGCGGCGCGAGCACTTCCTGTGTCCGTCCCGAGGCCGCCTCCTGACCACGCTGCTCATTTCCTGTTTGGCGTTGTTGTTGTTGTTGTTGTTGTTGTTGTGGCTGTGCTGGACGGAACGAGCGCGACAGGGACCGCGATTGTGCTGATTGACCCGTCGTTATGTGGCAGAAATGCACCGCATTACGACCCCCCACCAAGAGAGAGACTATGTACAACATCCTCCATTGTTCCTCTAATCTTCTGTGAAGTTGAATCAGATTCCCTCAACTCCCCCCCCCCCCCCCCGCCCTTCCTCAACACCAAAAACAGATGTTTCCACGGCGACGCTCCGTACTACAGCAAGAATACACCTGGAGGCCTACAACCCGCGGGCTATTCTGGGATGACCACGAGAGAGAGAGAGAGAGAGAGAGAGAGAGAGAGAGAGAGAGAGATGGGGGTGGGTTGAGGTGGTGGGTGGGGTTGGGGGTTGGGGGGGCACAGAGACATGGCTACACACATTGAGCGAGCGAGCTCTAGCATCCCCGATCCATTCTGCCATCGTTTAGCGATTAGCGTTTAACGTCACGGATGGATGTACGCTAATCCCCCCCCCCCACCCATGTTTTGCGTGGATAAAAACAACATGAACACACACATGGCCCGTGTAGCATGTACCCGCGTATATCGACTGGCATGAGTGAGGTCTCCATGCCGCCACCACCACGAGACGTCGAGTGCCATTTTATTCCGCCGTTTTACTGCTACGGGGAGGAAGTTGAGTGACGACCGTCCGACGATGTTGTTCCGCCGTCGTCGTGTTCTCTCTCATCTAATTCTTATTCTTGTTCTTACTCTTTCTTTTCTTTTATCGTCAACCTTTTTTTTTTCTTTTCGCTGTCGTTCAAAAAGCAGCGCTGAGCCGGTAGTTTGGGTCTTGTAAACGCTAAATTTGATTACGCCGTTCCACCGTCGGCGACACGCGTAGGGGGAGCACTTATAGACGGGGTGATGACCGCTGCAACTTCCCTCCTCTCTTTTTGTTCGGGCGTTTGACATTAACCGAAAATGGAAAACAAACAAAGCGTGTAAATATATACAGTCGTACAATCTAAAAGTCATCATTTTTTTTTGTGTTTCTTGTTTGGGCCGATGTTTGACGTTCTCCGTCACAGCGATGGCGGGACCGCGAAACGCACGATTCGGGAGGGGTTTGGTGTGGACGATGACAGACTTGTCTCTGGAAAATTGGATTACAGGTACATAGTCGCGGTCGTACGACAAATAGCAACTCTTGTCGCTGTCGGGTGGGGTGGGGGTGGGGGGGGGCGGTGTTCTGGGGGGTGAAATTCCCCCGACCTGTAGCGAAGGCGTGCGGTTGGTGGCGGCCCCCCCGGGAGCCAATGGGAGGGGCTTTGATCAGAGAAATGGGGGCAGGCGACGGTTGTGACACGTGAAGATGAAACGGGGGGGGGGGGAACAAAGGGGTCTCTCTTTCATGGCGCAGGTTTACAGTAAACAGCTGCTGACAGACTGTGTGCTTATCGCAGGTGACTTGAGTAGCAGTGGAACCGCCGGCAGTGGGAACTCATGTGTAGTTACTTTTCATCGTGCGGGAAGCACATTGACTCAAGTGCTGTGTATTTAAAGTGCACATTTTGAGGTCCTTTTTGTATTTCAGTTCTTTGCTTCTGGTTTTTATACTTCGACTTCACTACTATAAATTAGGATATTATTATATCAATAAGGATGCATTGGTCCCTTGGGGGACATTCACAAGCAGCAGGATGTAAAGGAATATATTAATAAATTAAACACATCAACACCATCCATCAATAATTATGATCCAATACTTTTACTTTTGGTACTTTAAGTATCAAAAGTACTTTGACTGAAGTAACATTTTAAATGCAGGGCTTTTACTTGCAGCAGAGTATTTCTACAGTGCGGTATTACAACTTTTACTTTAAGTTAAAGATCTGCGTGCTTTTTCCAATGCAAACATGAGTGGGCCTTGAGTATTGATGATGATGATGATGATGATGATGCAGGCAGGAGACGGGGTCCGCCGTTGCCATGGCAATTAGCATACGCTTCGCTTCCGGCTGTTTTGGCTGTTTGGTATCCCGGCCGAGCGAGCGGTGAATCCCCTGGTCGAGAGAGAGAGAGAGAGAGAGAGACAGACATGAGTGTGAGTGTGAAAGTATGTGTGTGTGTTTTGTACTCCAGCTGGCCACAGTCAGGCTGAAACGGAGCCCTGTCTCAGAAGTACTTGCGGGACTGTGTGTGTGTGTGTGTGTGGTGTGTGTGTGTGTGTGTGTGTGTGTGTGTGTGTGTGTGTGTGTGTGTGTGTGTGTGTGTGTGTGTGTGTGTGTGTGTGTGTGTGTGTGTGTCGGGGGGCGACAGCGACAGATAGCGGTTAAGGATGTTGACCGTGGTCCCGGCCGCCAGGGAGATAAGCCTCATCCATGGCTGGACGAGAGATACTAGCTCTCAGAGGTAGAGAGAGAGAGAGAGAGAGAGAGAGACCACACACATACACACACAACACACACACACACACACACACACACACACACACACACACACACACACACGTACTGAGGCTCACTCAGCCGTCCAGGGCTCCATTACCTGTCTGGTGGCTGGGGAGGGGAGGCAAGGCCCGCCGGTCAAGGTCCAGTCGGAGGCAGAGAATTCAGTGTGAGCAGAGAGCCGCAACGCTAGCCGCAGCGCTAGCCACCGTAACTCCCAGACCGCTAGCCAGCGCGCGCTCCGCTTATGAAAGCGAGAGGTCGGGGTGTCGCGATTTGTTTGCCGGGGTTATATTCAGATCAGAGAGGCTTGGTCGGCCTCGGAGAGACGTGATAGGCTTACGCAACCGCACGCAACCCGCCAATCAGGGACGGCCGATCGCCCGCACCCTCGGTGGTATGGGCTGTTTGAAGAACTCTGAAAGTGCTTCAAAGCTTGAATATTGAAATGTATCATCTTGTCTCCTCCTTCTTCTTCTTCTTCTTCTTCTTTTGTTTTAAGGAAACTAAAAACCGCTTGTGAACTGGATCTCATGCAGCGCAGCGAAGCTAGCTAGCTCACTGTAGAGCTAGCAGCTTATTGTTGCGCTAGTGGCTAATGGTTAAGCTAGGCGCTAACGGTCGAGCTGGCGCTGAAGGACACGGCTATAGCCACACGTTGTAGCTAAAAGATGCGAGCAGATGTAGCATCGGACATGATGCTCGCCTCGCCTCGATTGACAAAGGCTAACCCACTTTAGCGGCGCATCATGCTAACCCCACGGCACAGTGGCCACGCACCTCCCTCCCTCCCCCCACCCCCCCCCCCCCCCCCCACCAGCATTGGTCATCACCCACTGCAGGCGAAGAGGAGAGGCATTAGCATTTTGAGATTGCCTCCTCAGCTCTCTTTGTGAATGGGATCGAATTACACTCAAAAGCTCTGATTGATTCTTTCTGAGCACAATAGTTCCCATCGTTTAAGCCAATCCTGGCAGCATCCCTCCTCCTCCTCCCTCCCCCGCTCCCCCCTCTCCCCCCTCTCCCCCCTCTCCTCTCCCCAAGCACCTATCTAATCGCTTCCAAAGCAGTCAACGACGGCCATTTTTTTATATGGTTCCAAAATGGCTGAATGGCTCTGGAGATGGGGATGGTGAGAAGATGGGTGGGGGGAGGAGGTGGGATGCCCACACACACACACACATACACACACGCACACACACACACAGACACACACACACACACACACACACACACACACACACACACACACACACACACACACACACACACACACACACACACACACACACACTACACACACACACTCTCACACACACACACACACGCGTGGCCGTGTTATGGTCCTCGTGTGGCCGGTGACCGGGCCAGCACCCGCGGGCTCTTTTTTAATGACGCCGCGGTGCAGGCGGTACAGATCGCTGCTCATTACGTCGCTGCTCGTCTGATCTCATGACACCGGGACCACGGCGCGACCAGCCACCACCATGCCACCGTCTCACTCTCTAGCTATTCTCGTCTCAGCCTGTCTCACCCCCCCCCCCCCCCCCCCCCGTACTGTGTGTCTCACTGTCTCACCCTCCGTCGATATCCTCCTGTCCCACACACCATGGATCAGCGCTATGTCGACGATTAGTAGTGGAGAGAGAGAGACGGAGAGAGAGAGAGAGAGAGAGAGAGAGAGGGAGACAGAGAGGGAGAGAGAGAGGAAGAGGGAGAGAGAGACGGAGAGAGGGAGAGAGGGAGAGGGAGAGGGATGGGAGAGAGAGACGGAGAGAAAGGGAGGGAGAGAGAGAGAGAGAGAGAGAGAGAGAGAGAGAGAGAGGGAGAGGGAGGGAGAGGGAGAGGGATGGGAGAGAAAGGGAGGGAGACAGAGGGAGAGAGAGAGAGAGAGAGAGAGAGAGAGAGAGAGAGAGAGAGAGAATTATATAAAAAAAAGAGCATTTTTACCTTTCTGGGGACATTTTCTGACGAGAGCCTGCCACAAACACACACACACACAACCGTTGTAATGTGTGTGTGTGTGTGTGTGTGTGTGGGGGGGGGGGGGGGGGAAATGTACATTTACATTGCCAAAGCGAGTGGTAAATAAAAAGTATATTTAGAAATATATACAGGTCAGTAAGAAAAAATTATATTAAATTATATATATATATATATATATAATAATAAAAAAAAAAAATAATAGTACAAATGAAAATAATGATGATAATAATAAAGGGGGATTGACAGGTGATTGACAGTCTTTATGGAGGTTGTATTCCGTTGGATGTCCTTTTCCTGACAGTTCACAAATCTTGCTGCTGTGTTTGCACATTCCTGTACCTCGCCCAGCAGATATGGACGTTTTTGGTTGTTTTCAAAATTCTTTTGTGTGAAGAATGTATCTCTAATGTCTTGGTATCGGTGGCAGGTTGTTAGGAAGTGTAGCTCAGAGTCTGTCTTCTCTTGGTAGCCAGGTCTGCCGGTGGAGGCCTCTCTCCACGGCGAGGCTGTGCTCACTGAGTCTGTATCTAGTCAAGGATGTCCTGAGTTTGGGATCGGTCACAGTGCTCAGGTATTCTGTCGTTGTGTATTGTCAGTTTTTTGGTTGATTCTTTCCAGTGTGTGGAAGTAGTTTTCTTTTTGTTTTCTTATAATTTGTTTTATTCTAATGGGGTTTCTGTCTGGTGGCTCTGCTTGGAGTCCCAGAACCAGCTGGCCGAGGGGTCATCGCTCTAGAGTCTCTCTGTGGATAAGGGCTCTCTCTCTCTCTCTCTCTCTCTCTCTCTCTCTCTCTCTCTCTCTCTCTCTCTCTCTCTCTCTCTCTCTCTCTCTCACCATCCTCTCATCCTCTGTTTGTAACCGTAACCATGGTAACCCTACGGCGGCGATGAGGATGATGATGATGAACCATCCGATTCTTACTCTTACGAAGGCCCGTGCCGAAGTCATGTTGAGCTAGCAAGGGTCCATCCATGTGTATGTACTGTCTGGGAGCCGCTGGCTTATGATTGTGAGACGAGGAGAGATGGATTTGTTGTATCCCAGAGGCAACAACAACAATCACAACAAACTGCGGGTTTGAAAAATGACTAAATGTCCTCCCTCTGGTTGGCCGCGGACCCAGGTGGTCTCAATCATTATTCACGAGGTTGTAGTCAAAATACTGGAGGACTTTTTACTTTGTTTACCAGACGGTCTCTTCCTCCTCGTCGTAATACACAGGCGAACACCGGAGGACTTTTACCTTGTAGATGGGACAGGAAGTTCCTTCAGATTTCTCCCATTGTCGCTGGCGAACAATAAATCCGCTCGCAATACCCGAGGACTTTTAACTTTGTAAACCTGGAAGTTTCTTCCAATTACCTCCTTGTCGTATGATAAACAAGCAAGTAGTGGAGGACTTTTACTTTGTAAGCGGGAGCGGTTCCACCCGATTTCCTCCTCGTCCCCAGCCTACAAACACACACAGACACACACACACACATCACACACCCACAGACAGGCACACACACACACACACACACACGCCGGCATCGCCGCGGCTAACGAAAGGGGACTTGCGTCTTAAAGTGGCATTTAAGAGGCAGAGTGTGATGATGAAGTCTCTCTTGGTGGCGCTAAAGTGTGTGAAATGTCAGCCGCAGCCGTCATGGTGTGCGTTGACTAATGAGAACAGAGCCAGACTTCATGTTCACTGGAGGAGCGTGAAGTACAACATTACCGCCCATATTTCTACTGGAACAAGGCGAGAGAGAGAGAAAGTGTGTGTGATGGTGTGTGTGTGTGTGTTATTCTCACTGTACCGGCACCAATGCAACACACACACACACACACACACACACACACACACACACACACACACACTCTTGTAGCCCGTGCCGGTTCCACCTATGCGGGCCGTGTTTCAGTCCATTTCTCCTGGTCCTGTTTTATGGTTCCTGGACTGGTGTGATCTGCTCTGTCAGCAGGGTTCCTCTCTGCTGCGCGCACATTCCACGCACACACTTTCCACGTACACACACACACACACATGCACACGCGCGCACACACACATATACACACGCGCGCACACACCACCTAACCCTTTCCTTAGCCTTTGTTTGATATGTACGTTCTGGAGCTGCTGTTGCTGTCGGGTTTCCAGGCAAACTCTAGTTTTTCCTGTGTGTGTGTGCATGTGTGTGTGTGTGTGTCTGTGTGCGTGTGCGTGTGCGTGTGTGTGTGTGTGTGTGGCTGGCATGTGAGGTCCTCCAAGAGACGGCTCTCACCAGGATTTCGTGGACTCAAAAGTTGCTCTGAGAAATGTACATTGTGTTCTCGGTCAGAGAAACACAATGTACCCCATTGGTGGGGCGTGGGGGGGGGTGGGGTCTCCCTCCAATACGGGTCATGTCATCTCTGGTTAGCGACGCACCTCATGAAATTGTCCAAAACTCCAAACGGCGATCAATCAGGTGCTCGGCGGACGGACGATTGATTGATTTTCCTTCATCTTCCTGCTCTACCCCTTCTCCCTCTCTGTCTGTCTGTCTGCGGGCGACCCTCGACCCGCGATACCCGAGGCCGCCGTTGGTTCCCTGTGTGTGTCGGGTAGTTGTCGCTCAGGGTGTGTGTGTGTGGGGAGGGAGGGTTGTCGCTTCCAAGCCAACCTACTTTACATTTTGTTTTTTTCCTCTTTTTATTTTTTTCTCCCAAAATGACAATTATTTCTTGCCTTGCGTACCTTAGTAGTTGCATTGGATTTCCATTCCTTCCATTGCAATTCCTGACTCTTATTCTTCTCCTCTCTCTTTATTTCTATATTTCTTTCTTTTACTCTATTCTGGGGCCCCTGTGTGAGGAACAGAACAGAGAGACACCACAAAAAAAACAAAAACCCTCAACCCTTCGGTCGGAAGTCTGGCTACCGAGGTCTCCGATTGGCTGAGAACGCTGGAGAAGGTTCCATTTTGAGGGAGTCGAAAATGCAGGGTGGTGTCAAAATGGAGGGCGATGGGGAGCCAGCCACGACCACATGTGATCATGTGCAAACGCCCAAGGCCTAATATGTAATATCTAATATGTAGTATGTAATATATACTGTACATTCACCAGTGGGAGAGGTAAACAGTATTCGGGTTCTGGTCGGGTTCTGCTTCTGGTCTGGCTGGTAAATTGCAGGACTGAATGTCGGTGGTGGCCGGCTGAAGCTCTCTCTCTCTCTCTTTCTCTCTCTCTCTGTCTCCCCCTCTCTCTCTCTCTCTCACACACTCCCTCTCACACACTCTCTCTGGGCCGAACGCAGCCGAGCACAAGAGATCAGGAGCAACACATGCGGTCGATTTCTTTATCAGCCATAATGAGCCTGCTCACATTTCCTGCAGACAAATCTCTTTTAACTCTCTAGCTCTCACTCTCTCCATCTTACATCTTCTCTCTCACCCGCCCTCCCTCTCTCCCCTCCCCCCCCCTCTCCCCCCCCTCCTGTCTGACTGAATGTGATCTCTGGCGTTGCGCGGCTAATTCGCTGCACTCTCGCAGCCCCGGCGTGCTGTCATGATTGGCCGAGGCATCGACCCGCGTGTCCTCTTACAAGAGTCTTGGCGGCGCGAGCACTTCCTGTGTCCGTCCCGAGGCCGCCTCCTGACCACGCTGCTCATTTCCTGTTTGGCGTTGTTGTTGTTGTTGTTGTTGTTGTTGTGGCTGTGCTGGACGGAACGAGCGCGACAGGGACCGCGATTGTGCTGATTGACCCGTCGTTATGTGGCAGAAATGCACCGCATTACGACCCCCCACCTTCCCCACGCTAAACAGCTAACGGCTAATGGCTAAGGGCTAATGGACGATGACGTCATGTGGTTTTTTCTTCTTCTCACAAATCTTCAATACCCTCCCAGGCCACCGTAGCGTTGCGGTGTGAGACAAAGACGAGGATGAGAGACTATATGAGATGTACAAACATGTACTGGAAGTCTGAGGACAGGGAGGGAGCGAAGGAGGAGGGGTCAAGGGAGAGAGGGAGGGGTCGAGGGAGAGAGCGAGGAGGATCGAAAGAGAGAAAGAGCAAAGTAATATTTAATAAGAAAATAAAGAACGAGACGGAGCCAACGAGAGAGCGATGTAGCCGGGGAGAGATGGAACGAGGGAGAGAGAGGCAGAGAGAGAGAGAGAGAGAGAGAGAGAGAGAGAGAGAGAGAGAAAGCGAGGGGAAAAGACTGGACACAGTGTTTCCAAAGCCCAGTTCATACATTGCTAATGCCGGCAGTAATATAGGTCTCATTCATAATGGATCAACAAACTATATCATGGCCACTGGAAGGAGGTTAAGGATGCCTCGCGTTTGCTCGGGAAAGTGTGGTGGTGGTGGCGACTCATCAGGGAGAGAGGGTGGAGGTGGTGGTGGCGACTCATCAGGGAGAGAGGGTGGAGGTGGTGGTGGCGACTCATCAGGGAGAGAGGGTGGAGGTGGTGGTGGGCAAGTCTAAACTGGAGTCAGACCCAGAATCAGACCAGACCGCCAACGATTCTACATCGTAAAGCTTGAAGCGTTGACATTTAGTAACTTAGAATGCACAACTTAGAATGTCGATGGAGCAAAATGGCTCTGCCACGTGCCACACAAATGTGGCTTTTACTTGGGGTTCCTCCAAAGACACAGGCGGGGTGGTGTTGAAAAGTCCACCTTCTCTGACATACAGAGAAGGTGGAATAAAGCTAGCATGCTAACGCTCCCCGAGTGTGTGTGCTGGTTGCTGGCTTAACCTGTGGTGCACTGATCAGTCAATGCACCACAGGCTTACAGCCACCAAACACACACACTCCCACAGTCGACCTTACGATGGAGAAGTGGTCATGGCTTTAGTCGTGGCCTAGGATTGCATTCTTTTGCTTTTCACTGAGTGCCTCAATTAAATCCTATATGGTTCCAGCTATATTGTTTTCCCTATGTAAGGTGTTTTGAGGGTCTGGCGGCCTGGAGGTCTAGATGACCGGATGTCGTGGGGGTCTGAGGGTCGTTATGTGAGACTGTACAAATAGACCACATCCAGGAAAGACCTGGCCCATTCAGGGGTGTACCAGGTCCAGGAATATGAATGGCCATGTGGGATCGGTGGGATGTGGGACCGCTGGGGGGAGTGGTCAAGTGCAGTTGTTATGTAACCATAGGTGCTATGCTATGTTGCAGCTGTTCCAAGCGGAGGGGGAGTATGATCTATGGGCAAAAGCAGTGGAGAGAGTTTGGAACTGAAACATGGGTCTGGAACCGAACCTGTTGACAAGTTAGTTGGCAACACCCTGCTCTGTGAATGACTTTCCCAAAACACACACGCACACACACACACACACACACACACACACACACACACACACACACACACACACACACACACACACACACACACACACACACACACACACACACACATAACCGTGTTCTGAGGTGGGGGAGGGCGGGGGTGCATTGGATTCTGTAGTCAGAGTGCAAGTGTCAGGTCGGCGTGGCACAGATGATTTAACAATGATGTGGTCGTGCTGGTGGAGGTGGACATGGTGTTGGTGGTCGGGGTGTGAGGGGGTACGGGGGGGGGGGGGGGGGGGGTGGAACATCCACTCCTGTAGCCAAAGACAAAAATCCAAACAAACAAAAACGGGCGTCCCAAAAGTACCCTCACGGCTCCACCCCGTCCAGCCCCCACCCCTCCCATTCCTCAGCCACAAAACAACCCCTCCCCTTCCCCTTAACGCTCCAACCCCCTCCCTCAACCACCACCCCCCACCCCACCACCCGCACTACGCCTCATTGACAGTGGGGCGGCATCATCAATAATGCACACGCTCCAAATAGTTCAAAACGCAGACCCCTGTTGTTTGGTTACACGACCGGACTCCAAATTACATCTGGAGAACTCACGGTGGAGGTGTTGCGGAGCTGACCCAGTACCAGACCAACCAGACAGACTAGAGCAGGACTTTGGGCCCTGGGCACGGTGGGGCGGGGGGGGAGAATGCCACCGCCCACCACCCACCAACCCTCCACCCACCAGCATGGTCATGTCGGGACGGTCAGGACTTCCACTGAACATTTCA
>PIJE02002664.1:27500-32500 GCA_002895965.2 Coryphaenoides rupestris
GTGTGTGTGTGTGTGTGTGTGTGTGTGTGTGTGTGTGTGTGACAGGGGGTCACAGCGAGCATTGCCACCTTGCCTCATTTACATGTGTTTACCATGAGGGCGGTCAGGGGAATGTCATGTCGACTCCCCCCTCCCCACCACCCTCACCCCCCACCCCCACCCCCGAGCACTTACACAATAACACTTTCTTAACCACCGTTCTGCCGCCAGAAACCCCCGCCGTCAACCCGCCACCTTCAGCACCCTGAACAGCACCCACCCTGAACGTTCGCGGGTGCCGCCGCTGCGCTGGTCTCCACCGCCAAAACAAAGATCACATTAACATGACAATCATGAGATTCTTGTCTTTCTTTTTTCCTTCTCCTTAAACTAAACAAACGTTTGGCATTTACAATCGGCTTCGGAGTTTCAAACACTTCATTTGTAGTCAGATAATCAGCGCGGGTCGGTGCGGCACGGGGCCAGAATTGATTAGCGCTCGTGGCCTGAACAAAGAACGCGGACCCCCGCCCTCCACCGCCATCACCCCTCCACCCCACCCCGCGGATATCCCCACCGTTCAAACAATCAGTTTTCATCTCAACGCCCCCCCCCCCCCCCCCCCACCCCAACACCCCGGTCTTTGTCTCGCCGCTCAATAGCAATCTGGGCAAAGGAACGTGTTGTCTGTCGAGAGCGTTTCTTTTTAAAGGAGAACTTAACACGACGTTAACCGGCGCCGGTGGGGGGGGGGGGGGGGCGCACACAGGGGCCAATGGCTTCCTTGGCATGCATCAGATGAGGTCAGTGAGGGGCGGCTGTTGACTGCGCCGATGAATAATTCCAAACAACCAGAGACAGTCTGTGCCTGTTAATCCCCACCTCCTCCTCCTCCTCCTCCTCCTCCTCCTTCCTCCTCTTCCTCCTCTTCAGCCGGCTCGCTGTAATTAGTCCCGGATGCAAATGCACTGCCGGCGTGCGGCTAAAAGGTCCGACAACACCGCAGCAAGACAATTATCTCCTCTCGCCGCGCTATCTGGCCGAACGCAGCCAAGCCTGGCCGTGTGTAAATGACAGCTTTTTTCCCTTTCCCCCCCCCCCCCCCCCCCCCCCCCCCCACCCCCCAAACCCCCTACTGGGCCTCTCTGTAGGAAGAAAAGCGCGTTTAAATGCAGTTGCCGTTGGTGTTATTGTTGTCGTTGTTGTTGTTGTCGTCGTCAGGATATGTATATTCTATATTTTTCTTCTTCTTCTTTTTCTCCAGCGTGTGCAGAAGTGGCTGAGTAGTCGTGGGGGGGGCGGGGGTGGGGGGTGGGGGAGTAGTTTGTGGGGCGTCTGGGTGTCGGCGCTGGTAATGACAGGTTCATTATACGTTGCTGAGGTTTAAAGTGATCCTTTGTCGGTTCCGTTTATTAAGCAGAGCTCCAGGGCCGTCCCCGAGGTATACGGGACACGCTCGGAGCAAGCCATCGGGCTCCCCCCCCGCCCCCCCCCACCCCCCCCCCCTGCAACCCCCCCCTGCAACCCCCCCCTCCCCCCCCCCCCCCCCCCACACCATCCACGGGCGAGGGCGGCAGCAGCGTGTGCGGGGGCACGGCAACACAATAAAGAAATCAACAAGGGATTAAGGGAAATGAAGTCTCGCTGCTCTCGCTTACGCTCTCTCTCTCTCTCTCCTCTTTCTCTCTCTTACTCAATCTCTCAGTGAATCTCTGTCCCTCTCTCTCTCTCTCTCTCTCTCTCTCTCTCTCTCTCTCTCGCTCTCTCTCTCTCTCCAATACTACCGTCCGGGGCCATGTGGAAAGCAAAGCACGCAAGGCGCCGTTAAAAGGAAAAATCAGGTTAGAGCGGATGAAAACGCTTGTGACACACGGAGAGCGGTTGGGCCTCTCGGAGAAAAGAAGAAAATAACATTACCGACACAAAGCAAAACACGCGCATACTAAATCTAAATAGAGCGAGACTGCAGGGCCAAGATGGAGCCGTTCTCTGGAGTTTATTTGATTCTGCAAATGAGGTGGAAAAACAGAAATATGTCTTTTACCGGCGGAGGGAAAGCGGGAGAGAGTGAAATAAGTGACTGACTGTCCCCAGCCTGTTTTTGGAATTATAAACCAGCCGCTGTAGTGGAACAGAACCGGCCGCCTGTTGAGAGTCCGCATCCGGTTGGACTCGTTCTCTCCGCCGTAGCCGTGCTCTCTTTACCCCAGCACAGAGTCAGACTCGGCTGATCGTGAGGCGACGCCGACATTGCCCGTAGATCTCGCAACGAGACCAGATCTTTAGTCGGTTATTGTTGTTGTTGTTGTTGTGCTTGTTATTGTTGTTTACCCCCCATTCCACTGCACCTTGGGTTTGGCTATAGGGCGTGTGTGGCGGTAATTAACAGCCTCTGCCGCCTCTGCTCAACGCAGCGCGGAGCCGGCTAATATCGCCGTCCTCTCCTAATTAAAACAGAGCCGCCTCGACAGCAGTTATTTATGCATGGCTTCTAAGACAATAACGCACACCAGTTGCCGGCGGAAATCATCCCGGCCCCATTCTTTTTCTTTTTTTTTCACGCCCCGCCTCGCTGCCGCCGCCGCCGCCGCCTCACACGGGGCGCCAATTAACCGGCCACCGTCGGCAGCTTCGGGCCGGGAAGCGACGAGGAGAAGGAGCGTCTTTCACAACGCAACGCAACGCTCCGAGAGTGACGCGCGTGTTTCGTTTGGGTTGCGTCAACTCGCGCCGGGGCTCTGGATGTGCCACTTTACTGCGCCGCGCCGCCCCTCCTCTGCCAGCCTCTCTTTCCGGCGCTTTCTCATCCAGGTCACCGAGCTGTCACGGGCTGTCAGACGGTCATTAAAGGCTGATGATGAGTGTCACGTCTCGACTCGGAGCGGCGCTAAGTTTGTCACGGTCTCAGGGAAACAGTCCGACGTGGTTTCTCTGGTGTTTTCCGCTGCACGGCGGTCTGGACGTGTTTCCATGACAGGATGAGAGGCGTCGTACTGTTCACTGCTTTGTTAAGCAAGCCTTAGCAGAACAGACGTGTAACAGACATGTACAGGCCTTGGAAACAACCCAGGACAAAAAAACATTTAAGCCGACTGTAAATTACTATTTAAATCATATTTCAAACGCTGTGAAATATCTGGCATGGGACCAGAGAGCGAATGTGAAAACCAATCCTGTCCGAGAAGCAGCACTCCAAACTGAACCAACGGGAGCCATTTGCTTTGTACAATTATGGCTTCCATTAAATATGAATTCCTTCCAGCTTTGAGAAAAGGAATAAAACCCAGAGCATTGTTCGTTTTGTTTGCCACCTTACAGTAATGAAGTCAAGTATTAAAACAGTACCAGGCTGTTTCTTGCCGCTCCAAAAACGGGGCAGCGCCGGGCCTGCCACTGACCTCCGGAGGTCCCACCAGAGTGATCGCTCTGCACCCCAACCCCCCCCCCCCCCCCTACTGTTCCAAGTGATTTCCCGCTGGATTCAAAGCCGTGCAATTAGTAGCCTACAGTGCCTCCCCCCCCCCCTCGCCCACCGCCCTCCCGCCACACCTTTCCTCCGCGACCCCCGTTTGCAGGCATGACTCAGGAACAGGCACTCTGCTGATATGATTTCAGCTTTCAGCCGCCGCCTCGCTGCCTCCTCCCTCGCCTCCTCTCTCCTCTCTCCTCCTCCTCCTCCTCTTCCTCCTCTTGGGCCCCTCAGAGCCTCCACAGCACTAGAGAGGATCAGAGTATTGGCTGCCGGCCACCAAGGGCCCGACTATGGGGAGGGGGGGGGGGGGGGGGTGGGGAGGGGTGGGCGTAGTGCTGGCCATCTTCAATACCCCTGGGCAAGGGGGGGGGGGGGGTCTTGGGTCTCTCTCTCTGTCTCTGTCTCTCTCTCCCTCTCTCTTTCCCCCTCTCACTATCTCTGAGTGTCTCTCGCCATCTCTCTTTTTCTCGTCTCCATCTTTTTCCCTCTCCTTTTCTCTCTCTCTCTCTCCCTTGTTCGCTCCCTCTCTCTCTCTCTCATCTATTCTACTGTTTGCCATGAGAAGAGAGAGAGAAAGAGGGTGGGGACCTGCCAACACTGGGTTAGGGTGTAGTGCAGTGGTGCTCGCGTGGGCCAGCACTAGACTAGGCAGGTGGAGATGGTGGGGATTGTGGTGATGGTGGTGGTGGTGGCGGTGATGGTGGTGATGGTGGTGGTGGTGGTGGTGGTGGCGGCGGGCGGTGGCGGCGGCGGAGGTTCTGAGGGCCCCGGCAGGGCGCTGCTCACCCCTGTGCCCTCTGCGTCTGAAAGGGGAGACCTGCTGACCAGCAGGATGAGAAAAGCGTGTCTTCAGCACAATGTCCCCGAGTCACGCTCGCTCCAATCCAATTTAGCAGCACAGGACAGTAGTGGCGGCCATTAGAGAGTGTTCTTTATTGCGCTCTCTGGTAATAAGGATGGAGTGAGGCCGGGCGGGGGGAGGGCGGGGGAGGGCGGGGGAGTGTGGGGGGGAGGAGGGAGGAGGTAGGAGGTGGGGGCAAGGAAGTGAGAAGCAGAGGATGAGCCAAGACGTAGAGAGAGAGAGAGAAGAAAGGGGAGAGAGAGGGAGAAGGAGAGAGGGCGGAGATCAATACACACAGGCGGGTGTTGCGTTCTCCCTCTCTCTCTCTCTCTCTCTCTCTCTCTCTCTCTCTCTCTCTCTCTCTCTCTCTGAGTCATCATCTTGACAGAGATGGAGGCGCTGGCAGCCTGCACTGGGCAGCGCCGCGTTGGGGGGTGTGGCTTGGCATTGGTGGGGTATAGTCAGCTGGGGAAGAGAGAGGTGATGTAAGACCCCCCCCTCCCTCATCCTCACCGCCCCTCCCCCACCCATCCCCTCTGTGTGGAGAGGCGGGCTGCTGTGACACGGCATAAATAAACGTGGTCCCGGGTTCCGGGGATCCGTTCTCCGGGACGTCCGCCAAGCCCGAGTGTTGTGGTCGTCAGACAGCACCCGGGTCTGTGAGGCTTGGGGTGGGGGTGTGGGGGGGTGTGTGTGTGTGTGTGTGTG